>CAUYRT010107054.1:0-20804 GCA_963574885.1 Lepilemur ruficaudatus
AAAAAAAAAAAAATCTTCAGTAAATTCGTATTCAATGATGAAATTTTCTCTTAAGTTCAGGAACAAGTTAAGGATAGCAATATCGCTACTTTTATTGAGCACTATATTTGATGTTTTCACCTGCCAAATAAGTTAAGAAAATGGAGCAGATAGAAGAGTTGAAAAGGAAAAAACCAAATTGGCCTTATTAAGAAATAAGACCTAATAGCAACAGAAAATTGTGGTAGGCAGAATAATGCCCCCTCACCCAAGATATCTACGTCCCAATTCTTGAAACTTGTGAGTATGTTATGTGGCAAAAGGGAATTTTCAGATATGACTAAGTTAGGGATCTTGAGATGAGGTGATTATCCTGGATCATCCAGGTAGGCCCAGTGTAATTGCAAGAATCCTTATAAGAGGGAGACAGGAGGGTCACAGTCAGAGAGAAGGGGATGTAACAATGAAAACAGATACAAGAGTTGCCTGCCATGGTTTGGATGTGGTTTGTCCCTGCCGAAACTCATGTTGATGTTTGACCCCCAATGTGGCATTGTTGGGAGGTTGGGCCTGGTAGGAAGCATTTGAGTCATGGAGTAGATCCCTTATGAATGGATTAGTGCCTTCTTGCAGGGCTGAGTGAGTGCTCACTCTCATGGGGATGGATTAGTTCTCAAGACAACCAGTCGGTAAAACAAATCTGGCTTCCTCAGTTTTTCTCTCTTGCTCCTTCTCTCACCACATGATCTCTGCGCACACCTGTTCCCCCTCTGCTTTCTGCCAGAGTAGAAGCAGCATGAGGCCCTCACTGGCTGTAGCTGCCTGATCGTGCACTTTCCAGCGACCAGAATTGTAAGCCAAATAAACCTCTTTTCTTTATAAATTACCCAGCCCCAGGTATTCTGTTATTGCAACACTGAGTGGACTAAGATAATGTCACAGCTGGAAGGAGACCATGAACCAAGGAATTCAGGGAGCCTCAAGAAGCTGAAAAAGGCAAGAAATGAATTCTCCCCTCTAGAACAAACACAGCCCTGCTGACACTTTGATTTTAGCCCCATGAGACTCATTTTCAGACTTCTGGCCTTCAGAACTGTAAGATAATAAATATGTGTGGTTTTTGTCACAGAGATTGTAATAATTTGTTACATCAGCAACAAAAATGAATAACTATGCAGAGTCTGTTCTGAGAAGTAATAGAGAGCTCAGCAAACTTGCTAGATCTCAAGCCTTAAAGGTAATAGGCAAAAGTTTAATGTTTTTAGAAGAAACCCTTTGGGAATATTTTTAAAACCACAGGCTAGAGAAGAATTTTTTTAAATAAGACAAATATGTATTTATACATATATCCCATAAACAAAAAAGGTTTATTAATTCATATACTTTAAAAAGTAAGGCCTTAATTATCAAATTCACCACAATATGCATGAGGTGGGGAGCCACAAACTAAAAAAACTTTGCCACATTTAAAACAAATAGAAGATCGGGTCTACGGCTATACACCCTGAACACGCCCGATCTCGTCTGATCTTGGAAGCTAAGCAGGGTCGGGCCTGGTTAGTACTTGGATGGGAGAAGATTGGTATGTGGAATATTAGAGAATTTCTATGAATCTGTAAGAAAAAACCAAATAATAAGCAAATGGGCAAAATAAACGGGTGTTTTGCACAAGGTGATAATGAGTGGTCATGAGACATACAAAAAGATGCTCAATTTCATTAATAATCAGAGAAATGCAATTAAGACCTCAATGAAATATAATTTCACAATGATCATAGGGACAAAAATTAAAAAGCTGGACATTACCAAGCTTTGGCACTCATCTATACTAGAAAGGGTGGTATAGATTAGTGCAGCCACTTGGGAAATAGTTTTTTTATCATTTGGTGAAGTGTACATATCCTACAAACCAGCAATTCATACACTAGGTATGTAACCAAAAGAAATTCTTTCACTTGGGTACTTGAGTACCTGTAAAAGAATGTTTTAGTAGCGTGGCTTGTAATAGCAAAAACTAGAAATGAGTTAAACATTCATAAACAGAAGAGTAGATCAATAAATTTCAGCATAATCATTTGATGACATACCATGCCATAGTGAAAATGAATTAACTACAGCTAGAAATTCAACATGGCTAAATCCCAGAAACATCATTTTGAGCAAAAAGGACAAGTTATAGATGAATACATATCTGGTGATTTTATCCGTATAATTTTTAAGAACCAGCAATATGTTGTTAGGGGGTACATATGGGAGGTAGGACTACAAAAGAAAAAGTAAAAAACAGATTAACATGAGTTTTAGGAATATGGTTACCTCTCTGAAAGAAGAAAGGATATGTGATTAGAGAGTAGTACACTCACATATCATAAATGAGATGTGAGTGGAGAAAATCTATAATGTATCTATATAATTCATCATATTAATGGATTAAAGAGGAAAGGATATGCGATTAGAGAGTAGTACACTCACATATCATAAATGAGAAAGAACGTGGAGAAAATCTATAATGTATCTATATAATTCATCATATTAATGGATTAAAGGGAAAAATAATTATCTCAACACATGCAAAGAAACATCTGATAAAGTTCAGTGTCATTTGCAATAAATTCTTAGAAAACTGAAGTTTCTTAACTTGATAAACGCTGCATATCAAAAACCTAGAGCGTGCATGATAATTAACAGAGATACTTCAGATTCATTCTCATTAAGATCAGAAGAAAGATGCCACAGTCCTCACTATTGGAGATTCTAGATAATGTGCTGAGATGACAGAAATCATTAAGAGTGAAGATTCTGTGCTGGTTTTTCTCTGCTTGCACCTCTATATCCTTTGTTCATGCTTCTTCAACCTGCTCTGCACGCCGGGAGCCTAATAATGTCTGCATCATCTGCAACATCGAGGCTTGCTTGC
This sequence comes from Lepilemur ruficaudatus, assembly GCA_963574885.1. Classification (NCBI taxonomy): domain Eukaryota; kingdom Metazoa; phylum Chordata; class Mammalia; order Primates; family Lepilemuridae; genus Lepilemur; species Lepilemur ruficaudatus. The sequence goes on from CAUYRT010107054.1 coordinate 2,897, forward strand.
CCTCTGACTTCTGATTGGCCAGTGGGAGGCTTCTAGCAGGAGACTGGAGCATGGCTGCACTTTGGCTGTGGCTGTGTTCCTCTACCTATGGCCCAGCCTCTGCCACACAGTACTTTTCCTATAGCTACAGGTCTTGCTGGGTTTGGGAACAGCTCTCTTGACCCTTCAAGCCTACCGTCTAACTGCCATATAAAATGTTAATAAAGAACAAGGATATGAAAATAGCCTGGTATTCTAAACCTGCAGCAGAATCTGAGAAGGTTCATGGAATGTTTAAAGCCACAAGAATGGGCCCTCAGGGTAGGGGTCCTCTTTACTTACTATCTTTCTGTTTTAATTTGCTTGTCTAATTCTCGAGATGCTTGCACAGATCATTAACTCTTTCCTTATTCGATGTTTGGTTTTTATTTTATTAATTTATGTTCTTTATATTTTCCTTTTTACTTTGAGTAGATTTTATCTGTTCTTTTCCTAATGTTTTGAGTTGAATGGTTGCATCAATAATTTTCTGTCTTTTTTTCTGTTTTAATTATTTACGGTGATACAATTCTCTTTATGTATTAATTTAGTTATATCCCACAAATATTGATATGTGGTACTTTTACTTTCTTTTATATATAGTCATACACTTATATACACATACATACATATGTATGAAAAATACATAATTTCTTCCTTGTTTACCCAAAAATGGCTTTATTTTGTCCTTATTACTGAACAAGAAAATTCCCAGTTGACATTATTTTCTCTCAACATTTTAAAGATTTTATTCCACTGTCTGTTCATTTCCTTCATTATTGATGAGTTCGATTTTGTTTAATTTTCATTCCTTTCTAGTTCATCTGTCTTTTCATTCTGGTTGCATTTAAAATCTCTTTGTTGTCAGTATTCCATAATTTCATAATGATGTATCTAGATATAGATTTATTTTTATTTATATTGCTCACAATTTACTCGACTTCATGGTTTGGAACATTTTTATCTATAACCAATTCTGAAACAGTCTCAAATAGTCTTCCTTTGAATATTATCTCTCCCCCATTCTCCTTCTCTGGAACTCTTATTTTAATACATTGGATTCTCATTCTCTTTCTTCTTCGTATTTTCCATTTCTTTATCTCTCTGTGCTGCACTCTGGTTTATTACCTATATTCCAGTTCATCAATTCTCTTCTATTAGATATGCCTAATTGATTGTTTGCCTTTTCCACTGAATTTTTCATTTTAATGACTATATTTTTTATATAAAGAAGTTCTATTTGGTTTCCTTTAAAATCTACCTGCTTTTTCATAGAGTATTGATTTTGTTGTATTTTCAGTGTTTTTTTCTTATCATTTTAAAGATACTTATTTTAAAGTGTCTATCAAAAATTTCCATTTTATAAAGTCTTATGTATCCGATCCTGCTGTTTGTTGACAGTGAATTTTTGCTCTTGGATTGTTTCATTAAATGTTTTGTAATTTTGGATTGTGAGTCCTTTAGTACACTTTTTTTTTTTTTTTTTTTTTTTTAGACAGAGTCTCCCTCTGTCACCTGGGCTACAGTTCCTCAGCATCAGCCTGGCTCACAGCAACCTCAAATTCCTGGGATCAAGAGATTCTCTTGCCTCAGCCTCCGTCGTAGCTGGGACTACAGGCATGGGCCACCATGCCAGGCTAATTTTTTCTATTTTTTAGTAGAGATGGGGTCTTGCTCTTGCTCAGGCTGGTCTCAAACTCCTGAGCTCAAACGATCCGCCCGCGACGGCCTCCCAGAGTGCTAGGATTACAGGCGTAAGCCACCACACCTGACCTTTAGTGCACTTTTATATGTGGGAACTCTGTGCAGCCTATATTGAGTGCATGATCCTTTAAAGAAGATTTATATTAGTTTCTACAAGGTGCCGCAAGACAATCACTGGCCAGGGACATATTTTCACATTAAATTTTGAGCTTTTGGATTTCCAGATCATGTTGGCAGGTTAATTTTTTGCTCCAAACTTGTGCAACATAATTAGGAATTCTCAAGAAAGAATCCTTATCCCCAATCCGCAGTCTAGGTGGAAAAAGGTAAGCATCCTGGTTGATTTCCTGTGCTAGAGAGGAGATTTTTATTTATTTATTTTTTTTCTGATTTATCCTTGTAGTGAAAATGTGGCTCTTTAAGAGTCTTAGCTTTATTTGGGGAGCCTCAGTTCTGTCTTTCCCATCTTTGGTGGGCTTTTGTTGATCCTTTATAGGGTATAAGAACCTAAGCTTCCAGGTTACCAACACGGACAACTCCCCTCCGGGTTGCTATGGTGTCAGCTTATGTTCTTACATCTCTGCTTTTCAGCACTCTCGTTTTGGGGGATGGTGTGGAGGGTGGTTGGACATTTCCCTTCCTTTCTTACCAGCTTAGTTACTCATTTACAACAAAGCTTGTCATATTACACTGAACATTTCTAAATGTTTAGTGTGTGTGTGTGCGTGCACGCATGCACGGGAAGGGTTCAGATGTCCATTCGGCCATACAGAATACTTCATGTTCTCAAGTATATATTTCTTGCTTTATTTTAAAATTTAATTTTTAATAAGCAATATGTTTATATGCTATCAACAGGCATACATGGTAAAGTCTTTGGACTTTACATTGGAAAGTGCCTTTCCCTATCTGCTTCCTTCCTTCTACCCTTAGCCTTTCTTGCTATTTTTTAAAACAGTTTATGAGACTTTGGGTCTGGGTTTGAATTCACTGCATATTTTATAATATGCAAGTTGGTTTATGAAATGTTAGAGGATGGGATTATCTGGGGAGAGTAAGGACCTGACAAATATACAAAAAAGACCAATGAAATTTCGCTGGACCAGAGAAAACCATTACAGCCCACGTGAGTTTTAGAACGCACATGTATGCTTGCACTAAACTGAATGCTTTTACTGAGCATTTGTTTATTTAATCCAGAAATATTTGTTGAGTATGCTAGGCAGTGGGGGTATAAAACTGAATAAGTGACCATTCTTGAGGAAGTGAACAAGGGGTTGAGTTTAGCGTGATCATTTTTGCTGGGAGCATGTACACGGGCTTGGGGGCCCCGAAGAACCATCAACAATGGCTGGAGTGAGAACGCAGGGAACGACCTTGCCCAGCCGCGGGTCCAAATGAGCCTCGTACTGCTAGTAAATAAAGAAAAGGAAGACAATAAAATGACAAGATTATATGGTTGCTTTATCCTTAAGATGGCACTATAAACTCACAATTCCTTTGTAGAAAAAGAGTACATAAAAATAACCAGGATTTATCTGAAATTTCACTGAAACCTAGAATGGCTTTAATAATATAAACTAGAATGGCTTTTTTGTATCAGAGACTGTTCTAAGTGCTTATATGTATTATTTCCATTTAATTTTTACAGCTCTCCTAGGAAGTAGGAACAAATATTTGCCTCATTTTGGAGACTAGGGAAAGGAATCAGAGTGGGCGTAAGTGACTCACCTCAGTCACATAGCTTGTAAGTGGCAGATCCAGGATTTAAACTGAAACAGCCTAGAATTGGAAACCATGCACTTAATCACTGTGTTGTTTTACCTCTTTATAGTAGTCCACATGTTGAAAATGCAGCATCATTAGAGTTATTAGTTATGAAATCTTAGGGTTCTACCCACCCCCCAAGTTCTGGTTAAATCATACAGGGAAACATATCAAAGAACACAGGTTTTTGCCCTGAAAGCATGAGAGAAGCCATCAAGGTATCTGGGACACTGTGTTAGAGGGTCCCTGCTGGTTTTCACTGCTTTCCCCAGACTGCAGCCAGGTGACTGCCCCTGCCCTTCCCAGTTGGATGCCCCTCTGAGGCCCTCCCATAGCACCCTGGGCATATGACCACATCGTGCTTAGCATTCTGAATTGTGCTGACTGGTTTATGTCTCTGAGTTCCTCACTAATCTGTGAACATCTTTGTAATATCCATGCTTGGTACAATGCCTAGAGCATAGATTTCCCAAGAAATCTTTGTTAAACCTTTTCTTCTATATTAAACCAGACCCTGCAGCAGAGGCACTATTTTCTCAGTACCTTTTCGTTCACTCCCTTCTATACACAAATAATCTCCATCCCAGACAGCAAATTACAGGAGAGAAGGCAATCTGAGAAAGTAACTTCTATCTGAAGCAGTTGTGTGTTTAGGTGCTGCTGAGAATTGGAATAAATGTAAGCACTAGGCTTAAATTATTAAGCAGTACCTATCAGCTGGTATTTCTTCCCCTTGGGTATTTCTAAACCTGAGAAAAGTATACTGTGCTTATGATCCTTCCTATTTTCATCCAGGTGAAATATAAAGGGCAACCTGGAAAGGGAAGAAAAGCATCAAACAATTGACTCTTGCAAAAGAAGCATAAATAAGGGAAGGGTTAATCAGCTCACTTTCCACCACCTCTTTTCTCTTACATGAACTTTAGGTTGTTTCTTAACATTTGGTAATTATTACCTTCTTCCTTCCCTCCTTTCTGCCCCAAGTCAATACTCAGTACCCCCCTCACACTTTTTTTTCAATTCCCAAAGCTGGTGTCCCAAGTATTAATAGTATTCCTGGTTTAGCAACCTTAGGGGCAATTTTGGTAGCTTATAAATCCTCTTGAAAGAGGGAAACTTGGAATCTTTGTCTAGAGTTTAAATCAGTATTGGGCATGGAGTCGTCAGGAGAGCAGGCAGGTTCAGGAGGCAATCTCGTAAGGATTAGAACACAGGTTTGGCAGCGAAACAGTTGGGTTCAAACCCAGGCCCTACGTTACCTACTGACCTTGGACAGATTTAGTTTCCCTGTTTACAAAATGGAAACATCACTAGTATCTACTTCATGGGCTGTTGTCAGGATTAAATAAGTGAATTCATGTAAAACTTTTTGAACAATGTCTGAAAATAGTATTTAACAAACGTTAGCTGTCATTGTTACTATGGGGATTTACGTCACCAGCAAGGAGGCGGTGAATGACTTTATTCATTCACTACATATTATAAACCCCTTACTATGTGCCAGATATTATGTTAGGTTCTGGAGGTACAATCTTCATTCCATTATTCAGCAAATATAACCATAGCTTTGGACAGGAATGATGCTTTGAGGGAATTATGATGCCTGGCCTGTTATGCAGATGAATTGGTCAACATCTTGAAATCTTCCTTCCTCAATGTTTCAGCTCTGTTTAGAGATTTCCTCTACTATCATCATGAATAGAAAGGATTTGATTCACAAAATTTTGTTTTATTATAACATTTTCTTTTATTTTCTCCATAAACCTCATTATATTTATTTCATATAGTTGAGTATTTTTCATTTTCTAAGTAATGTGGCATTCAGAGAGGTATAATGCTCTTAAAAGACTAATTTATGGGTTGTAACAATCTTGAGTGGGAATACCTCCCAACTCCATGAGAACAATGGACTTTTGGCCACATAAAGCAGTTAAGAGTTATGGGCTTGGCCTGGCGCGGCAGGTCACACCTGTAATCCTAGCACTCTGGGAGGCCGAGGCGGGCAGATCGCTCAAGGTCAGGAGTTCAAAACCAGCCTGAACAAGAGCGAGACTCTGTCTCTACTAAAAAGTAGAAAGAAATTAATTGGCCAACTAAAAATATATAGAAAAAATTAGCGGGGCATGGTGGTGCATGCCTGTAGTCCCAGCTACTTGGGAGGCTGAGGCAGAAGGATCGTTTGAATCCAGGAGTTTGAGGTTGCTGTGAGCTAGGCTGATGCCACGGCACTATAGCGTGGGCAACAGAGTGAGACTCTGTCTCAAAAAAAAAAAAAAAAAAGAGTTATGGGCTCTGGGGTCTGAGAGGCCTGACTCCTAAGTTCCTCCAATGAATAGCAGCAGAATCTTAAGTAATTTCTTCACTCTTCTGACACTTGGTTTCCTTACCTATCAAAGGTCTAATAATACTTCCATCTCAGGGGATATTGGGAAGATTAAATTCATTCATTCATGCAACAAGTACATTTTTGTTGAGCACCTACTATGTATCAGATATTTTCTGGGTAGTGAGAATACAAAAGTAAATGAAACAGCAAGAATCCTTGTTCTCACAGGATTTACATTCTAATGAGATAAAATTTGGGGGGAAACTGAGATTGTTTATGTGAAATAAAGCACTCTTTAAAAATTAATTATTGTATCAATGAATGCAGTGCTTACATCACTAATAAAAATGTTTAAGAAGATTCTGTTGTGCCGGAGTGGAGATTCAAATTAGAATCTGCAGTTATGTAGTGAAGATATTCTAATAAAGACAAACAATGTAGAAATGAGTTAATTGCTAGTGAAAAGATTTTCAAATGACCTTTTATTAGGTAATTTTATAATTTCATAACAGCTGTTTGAGTACACAAACATATATATACAATTTTCTAAACAAGTAAATAAAAAGTCATTTAGTATATCTGCTTGAATTCATATTACTCAAAACCTTAAAACATTTACTATAAAAATCAGTAAAATTATTTAACAAGTTTATAAAAATTGCTGGGTATGTGTACATAAACATTTTCAAGCTTGCTTTACAAAAAAGAGTGCAATTTCTATCCATGTGCTCAAAGTAACTTTCAAAGGTAGTTCCAAGGAGGAAAAAAGAAGGTAGCATTGCCTTGTAATACAGCATTAATTAATAGTTACCCTGGGACATTCATGAAAGATCTTTTGTTATCACATATGGTGAAAATATTAAAAATTAATATTCCATTTCTGTGAATAAAACATAAAAAAGACTTTATTTTCCCAGACTAACATGTTACCATGAAAACCTGCATCCATTCTGCAGATATTACTGACACCCCATATTATTTACTTTAAAAATATTTATGATACCTGAAATTCAAAAGGAAACCCACAACACCTATTCTTCTCCCAACACATTCACTGAATGCAGATTTAAATGAGCACATCTCATTTTGATTGTGCCTTTTATTTGCATACTTTAAAATAACTACAATGTAGTACGTCTGTATTTTTAACTGGTACCAAAATTAAGATGAATGATCTATGCAAAACCAGCAGCCTGTACTTCTAGTTACAGTTGTCATATGCAAAAAGAAAAAAATAAAAAGCCCTGAGTCAGTATTTTTTGCAAAAGTAATGAAGAAGGGTGCTCTAAAGTTGGTTTATAACTTATGAAATGGTTAAGACTGTCCAGTATCCATTTGGTTTATTTTGATTGAAGAGAGGTATGGTTTTTGTTTAGTTAATCCAATTCAGATCATTTCTTAGTACTCAATTTCATTTAAGTCTTCAGAATATCCTGATGATTGTTGAGTTGTATCTTCCATTTCTGTCAGAAAAGAAAAATACACAATAATAGCTTTTTCTATTTTTATTATAGAAAAAATATTTAATTTGCATTCTTATAGTTTGAGATTGAATTGTAAAATTCAAATCAATAGAGTTTATATAATTGGGGGAAATATTATTACCTGCACAGGGTCCTGCCTGAAATTTAACATCATCAATGGCAGTATCACTTCTTACTGATACTCCTCGAATGGCTTCAAAAATTATCTGAAAAATAATGAAATTTGAATTTAGAAATAGAGTCATCCTGATAAAACAATGCTGGTCAAAGCAGATGCCAGCTCTTGAGATCTGGATACTTAGATTGCTCTTGGGGTTCCTGTTACAGAAAAGGGTACAAAAGTAGAAATTCAAATTTAGGTATTAAAGAGAATATTTATTTGGAATTTAAAGAAACTCACAATAAATTAGTGGAGTCTTAAAGATTCAGGTCCCTTTTTTCCTGAGATTTCTTTAGACAACTTCCCAGAAATGCTTACTGAGAAATGCTTTCTGGTGGTGACCTGGTATCCCTTCTCCACCTAGAACATTCTACTCCCAGCATCTCCCAGCACCTACAGGGCCCATGAAAATGAGGGTCCCAGAAGCTTAAATTTCCTTAGACTCTCCACAAATCTACCTTTGATGCCAGTACTAGGTAGAAAAGTTTATTATAGTATGACTGATAATACCCATATATGAACAGAAAGCCATAATAATTAAATTTACCAAAGATAATGGTTCACTTATGTTAAATACCACAACATCAAACACACAGCCAGGGAGAAGAGGGAATCAGTTTCATAACTTTAGATTCTGAGAAGAAAATAACTAATCAAATATTCTGGTTCTAGGAAAAATAGATTACCAGCTCTAAGGCTGTCCCAACAATAGTTAATAAACTATTAAATACTCTAAGGAGGATCATGGGGAATGAAAATTGTCCAGAAGATATATTTGTTCTATTCATTTTATGAGCAGATGACTCCTCATTGAATTAGTTTATGATTTAAATTAAATCAAAAAGAAAGCCCTAAAACTAATTTCTTTTAAATCCTCCTCGAAATTAAATCAAAGACTATAAATTGAATAATTAATAAGTTTATGAAATTATCTTGAAATTAATGACTCAAAGAAGCTTTAATGACATACATGTGGCAAAATACCATTAATAAAAATTCTAAGGACACATGTGTGATGGTTAATTTTAGGTGTCAACTTGACAGGGTTAAGGGATACCCAGATAGCTGGTAAAGCATTATTTCTGGGTATGTCTAGGAAGGTGTTTCTGAAAAAATTGGTGTTTGAATCAGTGGACTGCATAAACAAGATCCACCCTCACTCACTGTGTGTGGGCACCATCTAATCGGTTGAGGGCTCAGATAGACAAAAAGGCAGAGGAAAGGCAAATTCACTCTCTTCTGCAACTGGAATGCCCATCTTCTCCTGCCCTTGGACCTCAAACTCCAGGTTCTTCAGCCTTCAGATTCCAGGACGTGCACTAGTGGCACTTCAGGTTCTTAGGGCTTCAGCCCCAGACTAATAATGACACCATCAGCTTCCCTAGTTCTCAGGCCTTGAGACTTGGACTGAGCTATGCTACCGCCTTTCCCTGTCCACCAGCTTGCATATAGCATATTGTGGGACTTCTCAACCTCCATAGTCATGTGAGCCCATTTCCATAATAAATCTTTTCTCTATCTATTATATCTCCTATTAGTTCTGTTTCTCTGGAGAACCCTGGTTAATATGCAACCCTAAACAAGAATCCAAATAAATGGCAAGAAGAGGGAAAAAGCGTCCCAACATATCTAGATGGGAGGACATCTGAGTGCAGTGGATAAACATTTTGGTCTTCTGAACAAAAATAAAATCTTTTTTTTTTGACCTACAAGTCTGCAATGGAAAATGTAATAGACAAACTACCAGATGGAATTATACTCTGAATAGTCTGTGACTTGGCTAAACACTTGACTTCATATAACCTTCTCCTCTGAATTTCCCTAATACTGTTGTGAAGACCATTTTATAGCATTATGATTTCCCCCTTCTATCATAGATAGGTAGTAGCAACTCTTCATTTTCTACATTGACGACAGGGTTCACCTGACTTAGTTTGCACTTTAGGACTAACCAAATCTAGTAACTGTTGAAAAAATACTTGTTCGTTTAGAGAATAAACACAACAATGTAGGGCTAAATAAGATAATATATGTCCTTGGTTCCCAAACTTTGTGCTGAGGCACCCCAGGGTGTCCAAGTGCATTCACATGGGTGCTGTGGGATAGTTTGCAATTTCAAGGGAAACACAGCAATATTCAACATCTAGAAGACACTGTGTGAACTACTAGTTCAAGATCATTCAAAGTTTTAACATTAGATTGATCTATGTTCTTTCTGATAACATATCTTCACAGAGCTGGGTTTTTTGGTAGCTGCTGTAATTAAAAGCAAGTACCATGTAAAAATCAATGCAGAACATTAAATAAGGATGGTGTATCCCACCTGATTTCAAGGTTTGAAAAGTTGTGCAGTGCCCCGCAGGTATACACAGTCTATTAGGAAACAATTCTAGTTATTTAAGAATTAGGGGAAAGTGTTATTTTTTCTTTCAATTTAAGTATTAGTTTTTCAAATGGCTACTAAGTGGTTAGGACATAAATACTTATTAAGCTGTTTTGGACCCCTGTACTTAATAAATGGAACTGTTAGATATTTCTTTTGGTCTAAGGGCACCAGGGAAAAATTATTGAAACTAAGGGCTCCACGAACAAGAAAATCTGGAGACCTAGGTCTGAGTTGAGTACAGAGCACATAGGAATTCCTAGTAAATGTTAGATGGTGTAATTAACAATATGACTGATGTAAATATTTCAGTGAGCTGGGAATTTGTCCAAAACTTTCTTTTAAGTGCATCAAAATCTAAGAAACCAAAAAGGAAAACACCTGAAAGTAGAGGAGGAGAGGTAATCCAAAGGAAATAAAATGATATTGTGCTTTAGATCAACAGTGAGTCAGGTTCTGCTTGCCACTTTAATGAATCCCTTAGGAAGGGGCATGATTAAAAATTTGCCATTTGATGCATTTCTCCTGCAAGGATAATCTGATGAGTGGCATGTCTTTTGGAGGCGACCCACATATTTTCCCCACAGAATCAGCCTGAAACAGCAGCAACACTGCACTCTAAAAACCATCTACACCTGCCCACCCCCACTGACGATGTACGCGCTTACTTCCCTAACTCCAGTCTCATATTCTACTCTTTACTTGACATGCTCATTTAGGTTTCTAAAGGACATCAAAAACTTAGCATGTCCAAAAAAGAAAAAAAAAAAAACAACAACAACAACCTATTAATATCCTTCCCACACACATTGCCCTCACTCCTCCACATCTGCCCTGCCAAAAGTCTTCCTCACCTCAATAAATGGCATCTCTATTCATTCTAGCAATTTCTCAGGCCAAAAACTTTGAGTCATCTTGACTCCTCTCTTTCCCTCAAACTCTACATTTTATGCCTAAGTCCTGTGGGCTTCTGAGGATACTTCCTCACCTCTGCTATATAGCCCAAGCCACCACTCCTCTCACCAGTACTACTGCAGTACTCCCCAGTAGCCTCCTTGCCCGCCGCAGTGTACTTTCTATGTAGTGGCCAGCGTGACCATTTAAAAACATAAATAGGACCACATTCCCTTAAAGCTGTAGGACGGCTTCGTATTGCTTTTGGAGTAAATTTCAAACTCTTTGCCATGCCCTCCAAGGCCATTCATGATTATCCCAATATTTCTTTGACCTCATCACTTAATTGGCTTGACTTCTTTTTCTTCTTCTTCCTTCTCCACCACTTTTTCTTTTTAAATTAATATTATTTCAAATTGATAAATCGTAATTGCATGCCTTTGTGAGATACATGTGATATTTTTATATATATACAATGTGGAATGTTTAAATCAAGTTAATTAACATCACCTTGATTACCTATCTCTCTTTCTCTCTCTTTTTTCTTTTCTGTAGAAATGGGGATCTTATTGTGTTGTCCAGGCTGGAGTGCAGTGGTATGATCATAGTTCACTGCAGCCTCAAACTCCTGGACTCAAGTGATCCTCCCATATTAGCTTGGGAGTTGCTGGGATTACGGGCATGAGCCACTGTGGCCAGCTATTTAGTCATCTCTTTGTGGTGAGACATTTGAAATTTACTCCCTTAGTTATTTTGAAATAAGCAATACATTGTTATTGACTATAGTAACTCTGCTGTGCAATAGATCTCAAAACTTATTTCTCATACCTGAAATGTTGTAGCCTTTGATCAACAACTCTCCATTATTCTCCCTGCCCCCACCTGCTCCCATCACGCTTCTGATTACTATCATTTCACTCTCTACTTCTACGAGTTAAACTTGACTTTTTATTCTTCATAGCACTTACTATCACCTGATGTTAAATTATGTATTTCTGGCTTACATTTTCTACCTCTCCCCCACTGGAATGTAAACTCCAAATAAGTAAAAGCTTTGTCTATTATATTCATTGCCATATCCTCAGCACCTAGAATAGCAAGTGATCAATAAATACTTATTAAAATGAGACATTTTGGTTTCAAACTATAGGAGCTCAGTCTGGATGCTTGATTTAGCTATTGAGAGTACCAGTTCTACCATGGAGATATGAATTAGAGACTGGGGAGACTTGGGAAGAGATATATTTTTAGAAACAGTGATAATATCTTTTTATATTTTGGTACTTTAAAGTTTAAAAAACCCTTTCACATACATAATCTCATTTGACCCTCACTCTAACTCTGGCAATGTCAGCATGGCAGGAATTAATACCCCATTTTGAAAATGTACAAACAATCTCGGAGAGTCCAAGATTTCTCCAAAATCACCCAGTGCTTGTAACCCATAGGGAACTGAGAGTATTTTAGAACTTCAATGTAGGAGGCAACATAGAACAGCGGCTTGGTGATACACACTTTGGAACTAGGCAGATCTGGGTTTGAGTTCCTACTTGACCACTTACCAGCTGGATATTTATTTTTCCCCATCTGTGAAATGTAGCTATAAGATCAATTGAAAGAACTACGTACACTCTTAGCCCTGTAAGTGCCTGTCACATAGAAGGTGGTTGATCTATGTGTGCATATCTGCATTTTATTAGACACTAGCATGTTTTGGAGCTACTGGTTCAGCCTGGTCTCTCTGCTGAACCAGTTTGGGATTCCCAAGGGAATCTCTAAGTCCAGAGGAGAAGATTCATATATTTTCCATTCCCACTAAGGGGAACAGTCTGGAATCTTCCTTCCAGACTGTGAGCTATAAATCTCTAGGGCTGTTTTGTACCGTTTGAACTTGAACACCCTCAGCTGCCACCCTAGATGCCTCACTACTCTATACTCAAAAACATTTCTAACGACCAGCTACACAGCAAGTCTAGTATGTGCAAGGCCATATCCTGATCTCCAGGACTTGGATGCTGAGAAGTTGCCTGTCTCCAGAACTCAAAGCTTAGGGCCCTTGTGCATCAGCATCACTTGGGAGTTTTAAAAAATATCAATGTTCTGGTGCCACCACCAAAGATTTAGATTCATGTAGTCTAGCATAAAGATTCTCTATCTTTAGCATGCATCAGAATCACCTGGAAGGCTTATTAAAACAGATTTCTGGAGTCCCAGAAATCTCTGGAGTTTCTGATTCAGTAGTTCTGAGGTAGGGAATGACAATTTGCATTTCAGGTGAATTTTCATTTCAGGTATTGCTTATACTGCTGGTACCTGGACCACACTTTGATAATCATTTGAATAAGGTAGAAATATGGGTGCCCTAATAGCCTGACAAAATTCGTTCATTATCTCTGAATAATAATCAATTAGTAAGTTCCTGAGCAATCCATGTTGCTTTTGTAAAGAAACATTAAATCATTATTAAAGTCATTCCTGGGGCTATTATTTTTTTACTGAATTTCTAGACAGTTTATCCATGCCGAGATAATGAGCTTTTCCCAGATAGTAGCTCATCTGCCCTCTGTCATTTGGTTTTTAACAAAAAAACCATCCTCAATGCATGCAACTCAATGGCACTGCAACCTGGTCACCGGAGTTGCTGCAATTCCTTCCCATTTAGATTTGTAGATTTTTGGTTGTAGGGTAGTGCAAAATAAAGCCCTTGTTTTGGATACCTTTTCCTAGTAAGATTCGGGCTTAGACCAGGCAGCCAGTGGTTACAGCTGAAGAGCGCTGGTTCAGGAGGTTTATCAGCCAGAAGCAAGGCTGAGGAGGAAGCTGGGCTTTTAGTTGGAGGTCACGCTTGAGAATTCTACACGGCAATTTCAGCAACGGTCAGGAACCCAAAGTTTATCTCCCCAGAGCTTTCTGGAACTTTGGTTCATGGTAGGCAGATAAAGTCGGTGGCTGTCAGAAGGTGGCTGCTGGTATCCAGACTAGATTGGCTGCTCAACCCCACCTACTGGAATTTAAAAGGGTCTTTCTTATTGCAGCCCAGATTTGCTTATGATAGAGATCATCTAGGGTGGTCTCATCTATAGCACACGAGAACCGGGGTGCGGAGACCCAGGATTGGGATCAAGACTCTCAGTTTCTTTTGCATCAATGCAGTGATGGGGGCAGAGGCTTAAAAGAAAAAAAAAAAAACACCTTACTCTGGACTATTTACACTCACTGTTAAATAAAGGCTTAAAAACAAAACCCTCACATGCATGTGGGTGATGACAAGTAAAAGGTGCAGCTGCAACGACTAATTAGGTAATACCACATTTAGAAGAAAGGGAGACTTTGTTCTGGAGATTTGCAGAATACATAGAAATATATTTGACACCCATAATGTATCAAGACAGAAATAGATACACTTTCATCATTGAATTGCCAAAAAAAAAAAAAAATCACTTTATGCCTAAATTCCCAGGCTTTCTCTGTTTAATTTTTCATTCACTGCTTAGATTTAATCGATATATAGACTAATTACGTTTACTCTTAAACCGGCCTTTATCTGTAGCCCCGAAGAAGAACAAAATATTCTCTTTGGTAGCAAGAAAAAGAAAATCAGAAGCTTAGATGCATGTTTTCCATCACCCGATTCTTATCTCTTTTGTCTTACCTGATGTTGCCTGTCACAGCTGTATTCAATCAGTGCTCGGAGCCAGGAGATGCTCTGTTCACCTCTTCTCCTCCATAAGACAGACTCTTCACTATCTTCCTCCTTTTTCAAGTAAACACTCAGCAGACCAGTCCCCGCTCCATACATGTGGTAGAAAAAGGTCAAGCAGTGTTTTCCTGAGACGCCTCGAAGAGGCCCAGACAGGAGGCGAGCCTTCTGTCCATACACCATGTGGGAGGCCTCGATATACATGTAGTAGCCTTGAGAGAAATGCAAGAGCAGGTGTTGTTAAAAAGGACACAGATCGTATCTTCTTCTTTCATAGTGGTCCTAGAAACACGGCTGATTTGGCTACAGTACTGAGAAAGGATTTTATAATTTTGGAGAGTACGTATAATCCAAGGAGAAAAATGAGACCATCAAAATGATTTTTAAAATTTAATGATTTATACTTCAGTTTAATAGATAGGAGGTAATTAATATGCCAGAATTATGCCACTGATATGGTGATTAACACATCGGAATTTATATTACTAACTCACGGACAATATTCTGAAGCTTCCAGGCACTGGTTTAGGGGAGAGAGCATAGGTTTATAGTCAGGTAGATCTGGGTTCAAGTCTTGACTCTAATATTTGTTGTCTATGTGATCCTGGGCTAATGAATGATCTTCTCTGAACCTATATTCAACATTTTAAAATAAAGGTTGATAATGCTTGTGCTCCAGAATTGTGAGAATTAAATGATGTGTGACATATGCCTGCATGTAATACATACTCAAATATTAACTTCCTGTCCTGCTCACTTCCTAAAATTTTTTGTGTCCCTTTTTTAGTCTTGAAAACATATTCTATAACATTTTTAAATTGCCTTTCCAATTTCCTTTTCTAGTTTTATTTTATGATTATTTTTTAATTTGCTAGTTTCAGGCAGAAAGAGGATTAGTCTGCATTTATATAAGGCGACTGTGTGCTGGAGCCAGCTTCTACTGGCTCCCAAGAGTCAGTTGTGCGCATCCTTTACCAGTTCCAAGTGACTTCACATGGAAAGCTTGAAATGGGCCATGATGAAAGTATTTTCACCACAGAAATAGGACATGTATGGAAATCAGCACCCCCTCCCCAAAGAGAGCCAGTTGGTGTTAAACAATTGCCATCATGTCAGTGAAATAAAGCTATATATGAATAGTAATGCAAGTGATCTTTTCTACAGGAATGCACCAGTAATATAATTCTGTGCACTTGAGGTTCATTTTTAAAAAGGCTCTGAACTCTACAGCAATAGTTCTTAACCTCTGATCATTTGATTCAAAGTTTTGGTCTCTTCTATTTGAAAAATAAAACCCACAAAAAATGTTTGCATGCAATTTCATTGCCTTCTTTGGTGTTATGTTTGTGTTTGGGCTGGATGTTTGTGTTTCCCAATATTCATATGTTGAAACCCTAACCCCAGTGTGACAGTATTTGGAAATGGGTCCTTTGGGAGAGAATTGAGTTAGATGAGGTCATGAGGATGGGGGCCTCATGATGGGATTAGTGCCTTTGTAAGAAGAGCCAACAGAAAGCTGTTCTTCCTCTCTCCATGAGCACACACTGAGGAAAGGCCATGTGTGCACATAGTGAGATGGTGGCTATTTGCAAACCAGGAAGGGCGTCCTCACCAGGAACCGAAACAGCTGACACCTTGATCTTGGGCTTCCCAGCCTCCAGAACTGTGAGAGATAAATTCTATTGTTTAAGGCACCCCGTCTATAATATTTTATTATGGGAGCCCAAGCAGACTAAAACATTTGGCAATATTGAATTTTTTTTACACACATGATGCAAAAAATCATCTTTACAAAGTAACATATGTTTTTTCATTATTTCATGCAGAAATTAATGTCCAAGTTGAGGGGAGAAATAAAGAGATCTCAAATAATACATGTAAATGAAATGTTTTCAAGGGTATCTTTCTTTATAGTGTAATCAATGAACTCTAATTATTTCCCAAATATGGCAATATGAGATATCACATCAAGAATTAGTTGGAAGTCCCATCTATGCATCTCCTTTCTATTTCCACAAACACAGATCCAAGGAGTCCTACAGGCTTATTAAAAGAGTGGGAGAAATCACCATCAGTCTTATTAAATTGTGTATCCTGTGCAAACCCTACCCCTAGTGTTTTAGTCTATAAAGTTTTCACCCTGCAAAACTGGGCTATCCAACTCATGGGATGTGGCCTCCATTAACTAGTCACATCCTTAGGAATGATGCTACCCCAGAGAAGCTGAATCAGGGCAGCGTTCTGTGTCTGTCACTTCAGGTTGCCTGCCGTTAAGCCATGGTGCCAACAGACCTAGCTAGCTGTGGATCCATGGATGCAGTGAGCAAATAGAAATCAAAGCATCCTTAGGGTACTCTAAAGACTACACATATTTAAGCCCTGCTCAAAAGTAAATTTAAATCAGAAGGCTAGTTGGTTTATATAAGAAATTGTAATTGTGGTGGTATCTTTGATCTGGTATGTGACATTTGACATCCAATTTCAATTTTTCATTTCTTTGACAGTAGTTTCGTCCAGAGGCATGCTAGAGGAAGTAACATAGCTGTCAATTTCCCCATGATCTGCTTTAAACTACAGGGAGAAAAATTGTCAGTGTTCTGGAGTGCTTACCAATGACATCCTCATCACTAAAGCCAATGTCAGTTTCCAGTCCTCGTCATTTTTGTACCATCAGTAGCATTGGACATAGCAGATCACTCCTGACTTCTAGAATTACTTTCTTACTTTGGCTTGCAGGACACTGTATTTTCCTGCTTTTTCTCCCACCTCACCAGTCACTCCTTTGCCAGTTCACCCTCTCTTCCTTGACCTCTTAACCTTGGAGTGCCCCAAGGTCCAGTTTTTGAACTTCTCTATTCTCACTCCCTTAATGATTTCATATTATTTCAGGCCTTTAAATACCAAATATGTTGTATATCTCAAATATATAAATTTCCAACCTCTTTCTTGAAATCTAGACTTGTTCAAACTGCTTAATGAACATTTCCACCTATAGTCAAATAGACATCTCACGCTAAGCACGTTCAGAACTAAACTCCTAACAGCCTGGAGTGCACTAAACGTACAGTTGTCCAGGCCTAAACCGGGAAGTCACATGCCTCTCCTCTCCTCCTCTTACTCTCCACATCCAGGTCATCAGGAATTCCCATTGGCTCTACGTTCAAAATATATCCAGAATCCAGTCACTTCTCTTCTGACCACCTCCACTGCTACCACCCTGGTCTGAGCTGCTATCATTTGTCACTTGGATTAATGCAACAGCTTCCCAATTAGTCTGTCTGCTTCTACCCTTGTCCCCTGCAATCTAATCCCAATACTATATCCACAGTGATCCTTTTAAAACAAAAGCAAAGTCTTATCATTCCTCAGTTTAAAACTTCCATTGTCTCAGCATTTCAGAGTAAAAACTGGAACCATTATTCAAAGTGAGGTGACACAAGACCCGAAGAATGGGCCCCACTTGTACTCGCCA
>CAUYRT010107055.1:0-19212 GCA_963574885.1 Lepilemur ruficaudatus
GGAATTAGGGGACTTAATAGGGGGAAAGAAATCTTCTAAATCTGATTTATGTGAATAGCTGTACAACTTGGTAAATTTACTAAAAATCATTTAATTGTTCACTTAAAATGGAGTAATGGCATGGAATGTAAATTATACTTCGATAAATTTGTCAAAAGATGAATAAATAAATAAATATATTCTGATGTGATATCTGCATTCATCTCTAATGGTTGTTATAAATTTTCAAATGTAATAAATTCAAATTATCAAAATTAAAAAAAGTGAAAAAAGAAACTAATTGGGAGAAGATTTTTGAAATGTATGTATCTGATAAAGGAATATATTTTTAAATTAGAATGTATTTTTCAATTATTATAATCAATATGGAGAAGATAATCAACACAATAAAAAGTGGTCAGCAGACTTGAACAGATACTTCATAAAGAATACCAAAGAGCAAATAAGTATGTGAAAAGGTTCTCACCATAATTAATCATCAGAGAAATACAAAGTAAAACCACAATGAGATTTCACTACATAGCAGCTAGAATGACACAATCTTATGAGATAATAGTGCCAAGTATTGTCCAGGATGTGGAGCATGTAAAGATCTCATACACTTCATGAAACATGTATTTATATGTTCACAACATCTATAATTACATATGTATGTAAGTAAATGCATATGTGTGTATGACTATGTATATATATGTACATACCTACCAAACTAAAAAGGATCTAATGGACCAAATATTAGGTACAATACCTTTGTAGGGGGTCTTTGCTTATACCTTATATAGTAAAAATTAATAACACACAAGGTTGTCAGATGCAACCTAGTCCTGACTCATGATTGATATGGTTAAATAGTCTTATTACTCTTTTCTGATGATCTTTTTAGCAAGCAATCTTAAAGATGCAGTCCCAACAGCCACTACCAACTTTGGAAAGTGGAATGAAATTTATTGTCATCTCTAGCTAAAGCAGAAAAAGCAATCATTAACACTGAGATTTCAAAGTCTGTAGTGATATTTGTTTGATGGGAGAGAGCTCTGGGTTGTAAGACTTCTGTGTGCCTTTGATCACTCCAGTAGACAGACACCTTTGCTGCCCCCGCATCAGGCTCACTTTGCCCTGCAGCCATGCCACAGCAACTTGACAGGACCGACACACCTGAACTTCAAACGGAGTTCAGGTCCCTCAGTTTTTGTAAAATATCCTATTAGAATGACCTTACAATAACAATAACTACTAGAGTTAAGTTTTGATTAAATGTATTAGGAAATAAAATCTTCTCTTATAAAGACTATAAACAACAGAAACTCTCCCTAAAGGAGAATCACAACTTTTGACATTTGAGAGAAAGACCCTCAAATTAAAAAAATATGTATCCTCTCTAAAGATCTTTAGAACGTCTTTTCAGAATACTCTCTTTGAATTTATGTAGCACACATCTCGGTAGCAAATATTTTCTGAAAATTCTTATTTGGCTTACCAAGCTATCTTTAAGTTATTACTTAATATTGGGACTATACATTGGAGATTCACACTTCTTTTTAGCAAACTATATTCTTAGATACAAAAAAAATCATAAGATACAAGTGTTTTGTATCTTGTGTTCAATAATTACTTATCTTATATATTTCTTAATGTTTTATAAGATGGCTTCTTGAAACAATGTCTACTTTCTCGTATAACTTTTGTTTTAATACTTATGGATCATTTATATAATTGATTACAAAATAACCATTCTCCCTTTTTTATAATCATGTGAAGTTGAAAAAGAGTAATTTATCTAACATTTAAAGAAGCCACAGCAATTTGCACAGCCATAGGCTTTTGTTATATTTTTGAAAGAAAAAAAGGCATATTTGACTACTAAGATTCTCAAATGTATCACAAAAAAATGATATTTTTGATAAAATATTTATGATGATGCTGCTTTGTCTCTATTTTGACTGACTCAGAATGAAGGATCATGACCTAGAATATTATCAAAACCTAAAACACTGGTTAATGCTTAAAAAATACTTGTTAAAATATTTTTAAATGGAAAACTATTTTCTAAATTAATAGATCAATGACCTGATGGAAGTATCTTTCCCTAGAAACTTACCTAATTGACAGTCATGGAAATTCTTTTCTTATACTGTACAAAAAATTGGCAGATTATCTCTCATAGTATACTGAAGATGTTGTACTTCTCAAATAGTAACAAGTTAATTTTCACAGCAAGTAAGAGGTTGAGTGTTGCTTCAAATAAAACTTGTTCTCAAGGGTACATGAATGATTTGTACTGCACCTTCTGTAACTACCTGAAATCTCCCAAACAGCTACTGAAATCTTTTTACATGAAACTGTATTTAATTGCTCAAATAGCCATTTAAGTGCTCGCTTAAGAAGGTCAGAGGGACCTTGAGTTTTGTAGCCGGTAAGACCTATAATATAATGAAAACTCAAATGAAATAGAGAAATCTTAGTGTCTGTTAGGCAGAAGTTCTGGCTTAGTGTTCTGTGTGAATTAATTCTTTTATCGGGAATGGTTTTACGAGGATTTCCTTTCCATGCATACCAATTCCAGAGAAGCAGCTATATCAGACTGAAAGGCATTAGAGTTCAGCCAACTCAGAGCCATTTATTTATTGAAAAGTTTATCTCTGTATTAAATTCTCACCGAAGAGGGTTTCATTAGGCCCACAAGACCAGTATAAACAGGGAGCTGCCGAGTTATTTGGAAAATGAATCGGGAGCTAACTTCCCAGCCTGTTTTTTGTTCCCATTGCTCATACACGAAGGCTGCCAACCGCACCACGAGAGAAGCGTGTATTCGAGTTGAAATTTTTTCTTTATTTCCTGCATTTGAGCAGGCCACAATTTATATCACTCGGGTCTCCTTAAATTAGTCCAAGAGGATTTCATTTTACAGGCTGCTTGACTGGGATCCTTTTGGCACAATGGGTTCAGCTTTGTATACAACTGAGATTCATATTTTATGTGTGTGTAAAAACCCCGGCCATGAATCTCGCAGCTCACAGCTTCAGCTTCATTCTTTACAGCTCAGTTCAGAGCCCGGCACATTCCCACGGGCTGAGTCTCAGGGCAGCTCCTGGCTGCGCTGAAAGGACAAAAGCTAAAAATAGGTTAAGAAAGTCGGGGACATAAGAAGAGAAAATAGGAGTCTTTCAGTTCTTCTTTACATGACACTTCCCAAATTAGTGTGACGCAGACATAATGCCTCCCATTCACACGTTTAAATTGAAATAGCACTTTTGGCCGGACATTGTTTTTTCCTTTTAAGCAAACGAAGCCTTAGAATAGTCAGAGGCTTCTGAAATCCTTTCCCTCTCATGGACCTACCTGGTTAGGCTGCCAAGCTTCAACCTCCGGTCTCTACTCCTTTTCCCCACATCCCCTCCCGCTCAGGTTGTGTAAGTTTTTGTAGTCTTGCTTTTCTCCTAACTCCGTTGGTCTACAATCGTAAACAGCTTCCACAGCAGGGCTAATAAAGCAAAGTGCAAGACAGCTAGGAAGTTTTGTTTTGTCACTGTTATGATGACTTTGTAGGGGGTTTTCAGAAATTCCTCTCTATATCATCCTGATGATATTTCTTAGAATATAATGTTTTTCAGTGTTGAATAGAAGTCCACGAATGGTACTGTAGGACTGCATGTATGTTACAGACAACAGACAGAGAGCACTGTCTAGAGCAGTGAATAGATCCATGAGAGTTCTGTTTAAATTTCCATTGTCATCTCAAACCATTTGCTTATTTGAACTAAAGTTGACGGCTTCCTCGGCACTTTCAATGTTTCTAATGAGCTGTAACGGCCACAGGTCTACCGAATTGTTAATATTTTAACAAAATATAAGTTGTGATCTCTACCTTACATCTTTCTTAAAATAACAGAAACCTTACCTTTAGAACCACAATTCATGAATTTCCTAATGACTTCTTTCTCTATTATGGAACATTGCCTACTGCTTAATTTTCAACAGCATGTAAATGTGTTAATGTTTTATATAATCGTGATAGACAGGAACCCTGTCCTCTGGTAATAACTATGCAACCTCATTAGGCATCCAGCACCTACATAATGCCAGGGAACTCTATGTGTAAAGAACAAGACACTCTGTCAATCCTCAAGGAGTTTTCAATCTAGATGCAATGTAACACATGGCTAATTAACAAAATAATTAATAATAGATAAATTACGTTATGAAATTACAGAGAAAGAAAACATAAAGAAAAGGTCAACTATGTATCGAAATCATTTAGAAAGACATCAAAAAGTAGGTAGGGTTTGAATTGAGCATTAAAGGAAAGGTAGAATTAGTGTAAACAAAAAAGAGAGAGAAAAAATATTTTCCCAGAGGCGTGGAGAGGGCAGTGATAGCACCCCAGGGGAGGAAGGGCTCACAAGCCAAAGGAGCATATTCTGGATATGGTGACCCTAGAGCTGGTCTCCACTAATCCCTAAGTGTTTGTCTGTCACATCGTTGCTATCTCTGTCTGTGAGTCACAGGTCAGAATGTGTATAAAATCTGCAACATGTGTCCACAGTTGAGGCTGGTACATCCACAGTAACTCTTTTTTTCTTATCAAAATGATTTATCTAAATATCAATCTTCCTTCTCCCCTACTTCCTTTATTCTGTCCTTTCCCCTCCCTTCTTTTCTTCTCTCCTTTTCATATCTTCTCTTTCCTTCCCTTATTTTATTATTTCCATCCTGGTGAAATCCAAATCTTTTATTAAAATGTGTGGGAATAAAACACAGATCCAGTACCAAAATTTATTAATTTAGATAAAAGAAAATACTAGTTACCATAATGAAGTATCCCACTCTCAGTAACACAATAAAGAGTTATTTCTTTCTATTGTTGCAGCACAGACTGACAGAGATGAGGGAGTTAACATCGAGATTCAGCCTCCTTATATTCAATGACTCTGCCGTCCTCCAGTCCATGCCCTGGGGGCTCCACGTCTAACTGAAAAATGAGGGAAGATAGCACATGGAAGAGGGCACCGGGGATCTTATGGGTGGGACCAGAGTGGCACACATCACTCCTGTCTTCATTGCGTTACTGGAACTCAACCCAACCGTAAAGGAGACTGACAAGGTGGTCTAGTCTTGGCCCCAGAAGAAAAGGTAAATCAGATTGATGCATAACTAACCACTTTCCTCCACAACCACTAAGAGCGGGATTTTCACATGGTTAAGAGCCAACTTTAATGCCATTGTTCACCCTGAGAGAAAGCACACGGGTTGAGGGAGCATTATTGATTTTTACTTCTATGCGTACTTAGAGAACAGGTCACCATAGGGAGATTCAGATGGGTGACTTTGTCCTCTACCCAACAAGTGATGAAGCCAGGCTGGATTAATTATAATGAATACTAATGGCTGGTAGCTGTTGGATTAGCTACTCTACTCAGAGAATGCACAGAGAATGGGCACTATCCTTGAAGAAGGAGGTAGAGAAATCACTGATCATTAACAGTGACAGCCACCCGGGTGGCTGTCCGATTCCACCAAGTTTGTCTGAAGTGCAACACTCCATTCCTCACTGCCCATCCTCCGATTACCACTTTGCTAAAAAGAGGAGAAAAGATCAGAGCACCTTAGTGAGATCGAGTTGGGGTAAAGAAGGTGGGAAGAGATGCCTAGCTTCCTACCAGGAAGCAACTGCAGCAGGAACAGAATTTTATTTTGGCAATGAAGGTGGTAGGCAGGTCATCTAAGAACTGCTGAGCCAGTTCTACCGTGGAGAGGGTTTAGAGACACACTAAGCTAGGCCCAGATAGGGCACCTACCAGAGTCCCAGAGCCCCAGTAGACAGACAGTGATCTTTAGCAGCACACCATAATGAAAGGGTAACAGCAAGGCTTCAAGAGGACTGGCAGCATGGCACAGGTGGCTCAAAACACTTACCTTTCAGCCACAGAGGCAGACCCTGTTAGCTTCGTAAAACCACCCCCACACCCAAGACTCCAGGATTTGGAGGAAGGTGCTTCTCAGAGAGGGCAGTCCGGGCAGGTGAACAGTAAGAAAGTAATGGTGAAAGAGAACCAAGTGCAGGCAGTGCCAACAGAGAGACCAAACACCCAAGCTGGACAAGGCATCGAATTACAAGGCAGTGTGACGTGATGAAAGATCAGATCAGAGTCTGAGTTCCAGCTCTGAGAGTTTCTCGCTTTGTGAATGTGGGCATCTATCCTAAAGAGTTTTTGTAAAGCTCAAATTAGGTAATGCATAGAAAAGGTTTAATATAGTGCTTGTCACATAGTAAGTGCTCAATAAATTTCAGCTAATTATAATGGCTGCCATTATAGTAGAAGTAATATTAATAGTAGTGATGGTGGCGGTAATTACATTATTAATTTATGAGTTGACTCTCTGTGAGAACTGTTGAGGTGAAAAACGCACCAGCAACATTTGGGGGAAAACAGACCCTTAGTTAAGAGAGGTATTTGGCTGGAGATTTCAGGCTAGATGAGGTAAAGAAAATTAATACACACATGCAGTCAGTTTTCTGAGGACTGTCGTTTGGGGACGGGAATCAAGGAAGGCATATTTTAGGGCCTAATGCTTAAGTCTTCCTGCAGTATGGCTAGGAGCAGGAAGGAGCAAGAAGATTCAGGAAGGCCCTTCCGCCGAGGGAATATATCCGAAACATAGCACCTAGGTGTTGCATGCAAGAAACCTTTAAAAAAATAAGTTGGGAGCGAGAAGGACAGTCTCATATTTGATTTCATTACTCATCTCTTCCCAAACCACCCTGTATCATTTTCCTGACAGTATATAAAACAACAGATTTAGCCGCCGTCCTTTCCAAAGCACCCTGAATACCATCTTTCCTGCTTTACGCTCCCAGAATGTCTCTAGACTCAATCAGGGTCATGCCATCTGATCAACTCGAGTCTAGCTGAGGGACCATCTTTACAAAATAGCACTGTTCCTGACAAGAAAAGAAACAAGCAAAGTGATACAACTTTTTATTTCTGTTTATATGTACATAAATAAAACATGTCCTTCCTCAAAACAGCGTAATCCCCGCATAACCGGCCTGTTTTTTCCTCCTGTGTTTGAGGTGTTTTCAAAGCCGCCTTTAATGTTTCGCTCTCTTTGAGCCGATCACTCAAAGCCTCAGAGCCGCTCTGCTCCGGGTCTCAGCTTCCCTTGGCCTTCCTGCCATTTGCTTTTATCTCTTTCTTCTAAACAGCTGCTGCCTGATTGCTGTTTTAACTTTTGGTGAGATTGTATTTGTTTCCTTCTCTTTCATCCTATGAAGCAGGCAGATTTTTGTTTTGTGAGCCATAGATTCAATTGTTTTCACATCCTCCCATTTGGTCTTTCTTATTGCAATGTCCTAAGAAGCTAGAAAGGAATAGAGAAATACTGTTACCCTGAGACGTAATGGAATGTGCAGTGGAAAGAGGAGAACTCTTACAACCTAAATATTTGTTCAAATCCCACAGAGAAGTGCTCAGCACCACAGAAGTGTTGCTCTTTGTCTTGTCGGTTGAATTAAAATAAATGGTATGTGCAGGCATTTTTTTACCTGTGGCCTCGAGGTCACATGTGGCCCTCCAGATCCCCAAGTGTGGTTCCTCAACTGAATCCAAACCTCACAGAAAAAAATCCCTTCATTAAAAGGATTTGTTCTGTAAAATTTGGATTCAGTCAAAAGGTTCCACTCAAGGATCCAGAAGGCCAAGTATGTCCCTAAGGCCGCAGGTTCCCTAACTCATAATTTTAATGCAGTGATAGCCATATTTAAGAGTATTAAGCTATACTTAGGTGAAATGACATTATACACATTCATTAAAAAGTATAGCATTAAATGAGAAATTTAAATAACCAGCTTACCTCTTAGTTGAATAATAAGCCAGTTTAACAAAGGACCACATTAAGTGGACTGTAGAGAGAGAAGTTGTTATTTAATGGTTGCCTGGGGCTCCTCTAAACAGAAGAGGTAAAGGCAGAAAGTCATCTCAAAGCAAATCTTATAGGTCTGTGACATGTATGAATTTTGCCTCCTTCTTATAGAAATGTAAGTTAATTTGGCTTAGTGGTGACTGCCCTGCTGAAGGGTGTGAAGGAGCCATTTGTGTCTTGAGAAACACTGCCCCGGGATGGAGAGAGCCCTCTCTAGGGAGAAGCTGGCTATGTTTTATGTAGGGATTAGACAGCCAAGTAGAAGGAAAAACCTAGAGATCCTGGCCACTTCCATTTTTTTTGAAATTTCAGAATATTACAAGGTTACAACCGTTTTGGTTACATAAATTGCTTTTGTACATTTTGAGTCAAAGTTATAAGTTTTCCCATCACCCAGGTAGTGTGCATTGTACCCATTAGGTGTGAATTTACACATCCTGTTCTCCCCCCTTCCACCTGCTTGAATTTCTAATGAGTTTTATTTCCATATGTGCACGTACGTGTTGTTCAGTTAGTTCCAATTTAATGGTTAGTACATGTGGTGTTTATTTTTCCATTTTGAAGTCCAATACTATTAGATCCTCTCTGATGAAATGAGATCGTTTTGACCAAGATACATTGGAATTAGAGGAGATTAGTGGTGCCCAAATTGAATCCATCAGGAGGAGGGGAGGACCTGGCAGGTGATCCAGCTCAATACAGTGGTGTAGGCAGTTGTGAACGAAAGAGATGGTTCTGACACATGGGGCTGCTTGAAGCCCCTTCTAATCCAGCCACCCTCACATTGGAGAACTATGCTTTGAGAACAATGGCTTAATATAAGAATACAAGCTAGAAACCATCCTTAGCCAAGAGGATACCCTTGTATCTCCCTCCCTTGAAGAAACCATGTTGTTTGCAACACTGTAAGTTGTCATCATAGCAGTAGTTTCATCAGCTACCCTGTGGCAGCAGCAAAGGCAGTGGAATTTAAATTAAGAGATCAAGTGACAAGGTCAGATTTGGCAATTCTCATCAGGGACCTTGTCACTAAAATAGAAGAAGCTGCACACTGATGGCTGGGACATATAAAAGGACTCACCCCTGTACATTGTAAGCAACATCTTTACTGATTGCATTTCAACCCCTTCTAGCCACACCCATTGTCAATAAGGCACTGACGCACAAGAAAGAGTAATAAAGGTGTCCCTTCTAAACCAATGTCAGGAAAGGTTGCTGGATCACCTGTCAGACCTTGCCTTCATGATAGAGGTTATGCAGATCTTATTCATGTTTGAAATCTAACCCAGGAGTTCCCCAAACCTAGCCTATAGTGGATTGATACCAATCTGTGATAAAATTTTCACCAGTTTACACTGCATGAGAGAAAGGACCACATATGAATTTTTCAGATAAATTATATTATACAAGATAGTTTACATGTTTCCTAATAATTTTGGTGCTAAAATAGTTTCTGGTGCAAGCATTGGAAAATTTTGTTGATAATGTAATGGCATTATTTTGCAAATCAAAACTTGCCAACCGTATTGTTGGTTCTCAAGCTCTCTTGCTCTCTCTCTTTTTCTTTCTCTCAATGGGTTAAATACAAAAGAATAGAAGCAATGATGTAGCATACATGCCTAAAGAGTATTTGAATTTCTGCTTTTTCCCCCCAAATTTATTGTCTTTCTAAAAATATTTAGAGAATTCAAGAAATTGAATCATTAAAGCCAATCCAAGTATTATATTACAGCATTACCCAAGTTTTTATTATGGATAATATAGGTATGGTATTATAAAAATTGCCCACATGCTAATAAACCCATGAAAGTCATAAAAGGTGAAAGGAAGAAAGGGTTTCATACTAGAAAATAGACCTGGCAGGGCCACATGTTTAACTGGAGTATAGCATTCACTCCTATTATAGGACACTACATCAAATTACATTTTTCTGTTTATATATCTCATCTACAAACTATAAGCTTATTGGACATACAATTTTCCTTGATTTACTTTTCTATTTCTAGCACCTAACACACGTCTTTTACACAGTAGGTCAATAAATGTTTGCTGACTAGGTCAATAGGTATTGGTTTTATGTTAGATAATAAAATCTTTCAAATGACTGATACATTGAGAGAAAAAAAGTAAAGAAATAGGAAACTAGTATAGTAATAAATGTGCTTAATTACTTAAATAACAATTTTTTTTTCATTTAAGACCCAACTCAATCCAAGAACTTATTTTTGAATAATCTAACTTAATCTATTATGATTGCTTAGATGTAAATATACAACTATAGAAATTTAGTTGCTATACACAAGGCTTGGTAAATTATGGACCATAGGGCAAATGCAACCTGGCACTTATTTTGTAAATAAAGTTTTATTGGAATATAGCCACACCCATACATTACGTATTATCTATGGCTACTTTCACACTACAATTGGAGTGGTGAGTAGCTGTTACAGATATCTATCACCTGGCCCACAAAGCCCAATTTATTATCTGGCCCTTTGCAGAGAAAGTTTGCTGATCAAAAGTTGCTATAGGTCACGATTTTCCTACATATCCTAAGCCTAATTAAATGGCAAGCTTGATTACATGTCCCATAACTAAAATGAATTTCCCACCAATTTTTTGGTTGTTCCCCTAGCAAATCTCTAAGAGAGCCATTCATTCACTGATCAATACAGTATCACAACGTCTCAACCTCCATCCTAACATATGCATGTCCATGCATGTGAGTGAACCCTAGTGGCAGGTATATGCCACTTTTTATGGAAGCCATCTCCAAAGCACATGCAAGAGACATATTTTATCTTCCTACTTCCCATAGAATGTGATCCATGCTGAGGAAAGCTAGCTATGCATCTAGAGGAAAGTGAGTCTTTCTAAAGTAAGACTTTCCAAGATAGTTTTGCATGGCAATAATACCAGAGCATTAACGGAAGAGCTGGTGGGGGGGGTTAATTAATTTAATTTTGTTTCAGAATGTTATGGGGCGACAGATGTTTTGTTTACATGAATTACTCTTATACAGCTTCAGTCAAAGTTATAAGTGTTTCTATCACTCAGATAGTGTGCATTGTACCCGTTAGGTATGAATTTACCCATCCCCTCCCCTCCTCTCTCACCTGTTTGATCTCCATTGAATTCTACTACCATAAGTACACATGAGTGTTGATCATTTAGTTCCAATTTAATAGTGAGTACATGTGGTGTTTATTTTCCCATTCTTGCAATACTTCACTTAGAAGGATGGTCTCCAATTCCATCTAGGTTGTTACAAAAGGTATTAGTTCACCAATTTTTTATGGCTGAGTAGTACTCCATGGTATACATATACCACATTTTATTAATCCACTCATGTATTGATGGGCAATTGTGTTGATTCCACAACTTTGCAATCGTGAATTGTGCTGCTATAAACATTGGAGTGCAAGTCGTTTTTTATAAAATGTCTTTTTTTTTCCTTTGGGTAAATACCCAATAATGAGATTGCTGGATCAAATTGTAGGTCTACTTTTAGTTCTTTGAGGTATCTCCATACTACTTTCCATAGAGGTTACAATGCTTTGCAGTCTCACCATCAGTGTATAAGTGTTCCTTTCTCTCCTCATCCATGTCAGTATCTGTTGTCTTGGGACTTTTTGATAAAAGCCATTTTCACTGGAGTTAACTGATATCTCATTGTGATATTCATTTTCATTTTCCTGATGATTGGAGATGTTGAGTATTTTTTCATATATTTATTGGTCATTATCTTCTTTTGAAAAGCTTCTGTTCAGGCCGGGCGCGGGCTCATGCCTGTAATCCTAGCACTCTGGGAGGCCGAGGCAGGAGGATCGCTCAAGGTCGGGAGTTCGAAACCAGCCTGAGCAAGAGTGAGACTCCGTCTCTACTATAAATAGAAAGAAAGAAAGAAATTGGCCAACTAAAGATATATATAGAAAAAATTAGCCGGGCATGGTGGCACATGCCTGTAGTCCCAGCTACTCGGGAGGCTGAGGCAGGAGGATTGCTTGAGCGCAGGAGTTTGAGGTTGCTGTGAGCTAAGCTGACGCCACGGCACTCACTCTAGCCTGGCAACAGAGTGAGACTCTGTCTCAAAAAAAAAAAAAAAAAAAGCTTCGGTTCATGTCTTTTGCCTACTTTTTTATGGGATTCTTTGATGTTTTCTTGCTGACTTGCTTGAGCTCTTTATAGATTCTGGTTATTAGCCCTTTATTGGATGTATAGCATGCAAGAATTTTCTCCCATTCTGTAGGTTGTCTATTTGTTCTATTGATTGTTTTCTTGTTTGTGCAGAAGACTTTTAATTTAATCAGGTCTCCTTTATTTATTTTTGTTGTTGCTGTGATTGTCTTTGTGGTCTTCTTCATAAATTCTTTGCCTAGGCTAACATCTATAAAAGTTTTTCCAATCTCTTCTTCTAGAATTCTTATAGTTCCATGCCTTAGATTTATGTCTGTTATCCATCATGAATTAATTTTTGTGAGTGGTGAGAGGTGCAGATCCTGTTTCAGTCTTCTACACATGGCTATCCAATTTTCCCACCACCATTTATTGAATACGAATTTTTTCCCCATTATATGTTTTTGTCTGCTTTGTCAAAGGTCAGATGACAATAAAAGGGTGGTTTTCTATCTGGGTTCTCTATTCTGATCCATTGGTCTGTGTCTTTATTCTTGTGCCAGTACTATGCTATTTTGGTTATTATATCCTTGTAATATAGCTTGAAGTCTGGTAAAGCGATGCCTCCTGATTTGTTCTTTTTGCTTAAGGTTGCCTTGGCTATGCAGAGTTTTTTCTGGTTCCATACAAAGTCTAGAATTATTTCCTCTACATCTGCAAAAAATGACATTGGCATTTTAATGGGGATTGCATTGAATCTGTAAACCACTTTGGGCAGTATAGACATTTTGACAATGTTGATTCTGCCAATCTATGAGCATGATATGTTTTTCTACTTGTTTACATCCTCTGCAATTTCCTTCCTTAGTGTTTTATAGTTCTCCCTGTAGAGGTCTTTAATCAGGTACGGTGAGACACACAGACACAGAAATGATTATTATAAGGGAAGAAGTTGTTATAGTAGTCACAGTCCCTGACAGACGGGAGGCACAGTGCACTGTGCACAGCCACTTGGGGAAGCACCAAGGAGAGATGGGTAGGACAGCAGAGAGTGAGGGACTGTGGGCAGGAACCTTTATGATGTTTCTCACGGGACCGGACAGATGTGGCAGCATGAGCAGGCTTGGGATTGGATAGTCTGAATAATTTTGGTAGGCTCTGGGCTCTAGGAGTGGTGACTAGTTACCCAGTACCTGGCCTTGAGGTGAGTAGGGTAGAGTGATAGTGTCTCAGAGTGGAAGGAGGCAGGTGGGGGTACTTTTGGGTTGTATTAAATGTATCAAAGACATGCCTGCAGGTTTACTATCTCTAAGAAGTAGCTATCCCTAAAGTAAGGAGCAGCCTCTCACAGGTCAGCCAGGCCCCAAATGTCAGAGCATCAAGAATACAGAAAATATCTGCTTTTCTACTGTGGTTGGGTAAAAAAAAGAAAGCAAAATAACACAGAAAAAATAGTTAATACAGGTAGCAATGTGCAGTGTTGGCTAGGTACAGAACTATCCTGTCTCTAGTTCATCCTTAGAATCTGGACTGTAATGTGGGATTTTAAATCCTATCCTGGGGCTGGGCATGGGATTCTCATTAGTCTTCACTGGGTGTGGGACTCCAATCTGCTGTTTGTGACCACTTTACTTCCTAGGAAAAATTTAAGCCTCATCAGGGTAGGACATTCAGAGAACAAAAGCAGATTGAATTCTGGGAAGAGATTTAGGGGATTTCAGGACAAGCAATAATGATCAAGAATAAATTGATTGAGATTGTAGCAATTCCTGTCCAGTTCCAAGAAGGCATTCCTATCCAGGAAGGCATCCCATCTGAGCAAGTGGAAGAGTGTCCACTCACCCCGTCCCTTGAAGTCCATGACATACCACACAGCACTCAAGCCAGTCAGTTAGGAAAGCACAGGACATCTAAGAGTTGTTTGCAACAGTTACCCAGGCCTTTTCATTTGTACTTTGCCTGTTCTTCCTCTGAACTTCCATCTGTTAAATTTTAAGCTTCTGACTCTATATATTAACCTGGGTTCTGCCTTTTCCATTTGTACCTGGTGCCTGTACCCAGATTTGACTTACAATTTCTTTAAAGGGCTTCATTGTTGGCTGACCCCCTGGATGTTCACATTTGTCTCACATTTCCCCTCCCACAGGCTGTTTGGCTGTACCATACCTCTACCTCCACTCACCCAATCACTGAGAGAAGAAGTGGGCACGCCAAGGAGAGGTCTCCAGACTTTCAAGTACATGCAGAGCACAGGTATCCAGAGAAATCCATCCAAAATGCATTGTAGGAGACCAGAGCCAGGCCCAGCCTGGGAAATAATGCTGACGGTGCCCCGATGTCCAACTAGGGTAGAAGGAAGATCTTTTCTACCAGGAATGAGAGTTATCAAGTAGAAAATCTCCAGGGGTCCCACCAGCCTAGACCAGAGGTGGATAGACAGTCAGAAGGGAGTCTTACAAATAATAGAATCAAGCAGCTGTTCTTCAATATTGCCATTGAAAACTAGAAGAAGATAATCATCCTCCAAAAGTCCATAGATCTAACCCTGAAGAAAATAATGATAATAGTTAATATTTTTTGAACACTTGCTATGTGCTAGGAGTTTAAAAGTTTTGCAAATTTTTCAGATGACAAAGATAAGGATTAAAGAGGTTATTATTTGCCTGGGTTGCCACATGTATAGTGTGGCCAGGACCCTTCTGAGAGTGAAAGGGGGAGCTATAATTATGCTGACACAATAGACAAAAGCTGGGATTGTCCAGAGCAAATGAGGAATATAATCATCCTGTGTATATTAATAAAATAAGTACTGGAACGTTATCCAAACCCAAGCAAATCCTCCTCAACCCTCTGCTTACTGAGGCAAGAATGCTAATATTATGCCCAGCTAGACCATGGGTAAGGGGAGAATGTCCCTGATAGCCCATAGGAGGCGGAGTGTAGCTCTGTGATGAGATCTGAACCAGACAGAGATTGACAGTTTGAAAATAGCGAATTGCAAAAGACAGATTTTTTTTTTAATTTGCAATATCCCAATAACCTATGCCAAGATGGTTAATAAGAATATACTACTTATAATTATGGGAGCTGAAACACAAACAGAGATTGCCGACGATAGAAGTCAAGCACTTCAATGACTAGCGTGGCTCCACATGCCCTGAGAAGCTGCAGCGTTGTCACACCCTGGCATCAAATTAGATTTCTGCACACCTGACATATTTTTACCTCAAAACAGATAATTAAAATATAACTAGATAACATCTTTATTGTTATTTTGTGTTAAGACCCAATTAATCCAAGCAATAAAAATAATGATAATACCTTAGATTTATATGACATCTTTTTTTTTTTTTTTTTTTTTTTTGTCAAACCTAGAATTGCTTACTGGTAATTATTATCCCATATATGTATTTAGTCACTGAATCATCTATACAAGAAAAGGGTAAGATATAACTCTTCCTTATATCCCAAAGATATAATTCTTTGCCTGCTCCTTCTATTTTATAGATGGAGGAACTGGATTATAGCTGCACAAATGTGATTCACGAAGAAAGAGAAAGAGAAATTTCATTATGTGCACCTGCTGATGACACAACCTTGTCATTAGTCAATGATGGAGTAATCAGCCTCATAGTGAAATTCAGCGACAGCCAGGACGGGGTGGCAGCATAGCTCACTGGGAAGACCTTAGACTGAGAGCCAGGGAACATTGGTTGCCAGCCCCAGCTCCACCACAGGTCTGTAATAAAATCCCCTGGTATCTATTTTTGCTCCTGTAAAATGAGAAGAAATGTGTCAGTATCGTTTTAAATGAAAAATAAAAGAATGTACTTTGTACAACTCTAAGTGTTATAAAAATGTAACCAGGCATCTTAAGAGTGTCTGTGTCACAGGAAGAGAAACAAAGTCAATTCAGGACAACGCTTGGACCAAGGGGTTCGTGTGTCATAAATGGCAGGAGGAAGAAAGCCTTTTAGGACTTATCATCCCTCTTTACCAACCAACATTTTCACAGCAAGATAGAATCCAAGCAGGATTTCAGAGCCTGCTGCCCTCCTTTCTACTGTTTGCATAACTCCCTTTTACATGTATCCGAATGCTGGTCCTTGAGGACAGTCTGCATGATTTCTAGGCTCTCTTCCCTGTGAAAATGAGAGAAACAGTCTATGCAAAAGAGCCCTGTGGCCACAAAACAAGAAAAAATTTATAAGGCACTGGCACACTTCAAGTCTTCAGTCAAATATCTTCAGATGCCCCCAGAATTTTTCTTTTTCCTCATAAAGTGACGGGAATTGTTAAGTGTTTTTAGAATTGCAATTCAGAAGATGTTGTGCTTCTGAATCCCACAAAGGGCCTGAAGTCTCTTCCAGGAAGCAGTGAATGAATGAAGATATTCTTTCATGATTGCATGGAGTTTCTGGTTGCAGAAGTGCTGCTTCTTGTGTTTCTGTCATTGTTGGTGTATGAAAGTCACAGCAATACAGTTTTGTAGGTTTGTGTGTAGAAGCCTAAAACTCTTATGCCAAGTCTCCACAATGATGGCATGGCTGGGATTCCTGTCTGCTTAGCCACCATGTTAGCTTTATGCATTCCAAATCTGTGCACACTTCTGGAATAAGGAGACACAGAAATTGTAAGCATTCCTAGGATACTCCTGTTAGCATCTCTGCTGAATTTTCTATTTTCACTTCACATTCTGGCATAGTCTGCAGGAAGCCAAAATTAGAAGGGTGGTCTTCAGTTGATAAGCACCCCCACCCCTTATGCAGTATTCCCAGACCCTGAATAATGCCCATTCCCAAAAGAGGTAAATTCGGCCAAAATCTGGGCAACCATTCTGAAAAACTGAGAATTCATAAGTTATCTGAGTATGTTAAACTTATCTAAACATTCTATAGTATCTTGCATTTCCATAAGAGTTGAATATATTTTGACTGATAAGGAGAAGTATTATTGGGATGCTATAGCTGCAAGAGATGACCTCATGACTTAGCATCATGAGCATCATGATGCTAAAAATGCAACTCTCCCAAAAAAGATGCAAAAGCTGACACAAGCTGGCTATTATGTGGTTCTGTTGAG
Organism: Lepilemur ruficaudatus; assembly: GCA_963574885.1. Lineage (NCBI taxonomy): Eukaryota > Metazoa > Chordata > Mammalia > Primates > Lepilemuridae > Lepilemur > Lepilemur ruficaudatus. The sequence goes on from CAUYRT010107055.1 coordinate 17,119, forward strand.
ATTCAGATCAATGAATTAGTTAGGCCAACACTGAAAGCTGTTAGAATGTGAAGCTGATAGAGACAGGGAACTCACACTTGAAGCCTGTGAGCAGAAGCAACTCTTTTAAGGTCCGTGATTCACAGAGTGGAAGACGCTCTTGGATTCTTGAGCCCACACAAGTCTTCCTTCAGTCATCATCAAGGGGAATTCAACCTTGAAAAAGAATACTGGAACCCCATGGAACATTCCACAACTTTGAAAAGCCTTAGGAGGAATTTGGGGCTGACAAATTTGGGACTTCCTCATGGTCTCGGCACAAAGTGTGGAGGAGTAAAGAACATTCAGCCAATGCAGTAGGTGATTTTGTTGTGGTGTTTGGGAAACAAGCCAAATTTTAGAACTAAAAAGCCTCTTAAAAATCTCTTAGCATGTCTTCCTAATTTTAAAGATTCAAACATGAAAGCCAAAGTTAATTAAATAACTAGTTCAAGGTCAAACTCAGTGGCAGAGTCAAGACTAGAGCTTAGATCTTCTAATTTCCTGATACCCACTATTTCACATTGCCATTCCTGCTTTCCTACTGGATCAATACTCCCTTACGCACACACACCCCTTTTTTAAATCAACATCCCCTTACACACACGCACATATCTTTTTTTCTGTAAAGCAGAGCACAGATATCCTACCTACCTCTCTTTTGAAATGTAATATTTTTACCCTCTTGTCAACTCCTTCCCCATCGCTTGCCATCTCTTTCTTTCACCCCCAAGCTATTTATGTAGTTAGAAAAAATGTCTGAAAACCTCAAGGAAACCAATATTTCTTGCTGCATTCTAACTCTCTCCTGTTTTGATGGCCAGGAATTCCACAGTCAGCATTTCTCTGCTATTTCTATTGAAACCAGAAAGTAAGTGTAGGAGAAAGTTATCTGAAAATTTAAGAGCCACAAGAAAAATAAAAAAGTTCAGTTTAAATCCCATTTGGGAAACCATGAACTTTTCTGTAACAGGAGGGCTTTTATTATGGTAGTGATAGCCAGCAACAAGCTGGGCTCACCAGGCTAATTGTTGAACAGAAAAATATTAATCAACATCACTCAACAATAAGGCTATCACCTCACCGTGCCATGTGGAAGTCAACCACATATCCACCCTATTGGTCAGCTTTCCATTTGGAGAGAGCATTACTGCTCTACTTCCTGGAGCTCTGTAAGCAGTAAAAGCCAGCTATGCCCTGGAGAAGAGAGCTGTGCAAATACCAGGCAGTGTCTTGATGATAATACTTTGGATTTATGTGGCTCCCTTACTCTAAGGAGCAGCTCATCCACTGCCTCACTTAACTTCACAGCTGTTCTGCAAACAGAGAGAGAAGACGGGTACCATTACCTCCATTTCACAGATAGGAAAAGTGAGATAGAATCTCTGCCTTGTCTCTGGTCACCCAACCAACTTATGAGTCATAAACAATGGTGATTTAAAAAAAAAATTAAAAAAACAAAGTGTTCTAGGCATTTTAAAAAACAAGGAATGGTTTTTATTTAACATAGATTTGTTCATAGGAGTCACTGATTTTAATTTGCTATCATTGACTCCTTAGGGACTTTATATTTTATTTTTCTGGCACCTTCTGACACTAACTCTGAGTATAAATATTGTGAACTTTACTTAGGTGTTGATGACTCTTCATTTACTCTCAGGCAGTGAAATAAGCTAAGAACCACAACTAAAAATTTCCAGGTTTCCTGCATTGGACTGTAAATTGCATATGATACATTGCATGGATGATAAATTAGAGAGCACGTAGAATTGGGAGCCAGAGGATTTAGTTTAAAGTTCTGGCTATGGCCTCTATAGGTTATGGATTTCTGTTTTAGTAATGTAATCTTTTGTTTTGCTTACATTAAGATACAAATTTTTGTTCTTATTTTTTTTTTTTTTTTGAGACAGAGTATCAATATTTTGCCCGCGCTGTATTGGGCCATGGCGTCAGCCTGGCTCACAGCAACCTCAAACTCCTGGGCTCAAGCGATCCTTCTGCCTCACCCTCCCAAGGGACTGTAGCTGGGACTACAAGCATATGTCACCATGTCTGGCTAATTTTTTCTATATATTT
>CAUYRT010107058.1:0-32931 GCA_963574885.1 Lepilemur ruficaudatus
CAGTTTACAATTTCTGCTAAATGCTTTGAAACTGCCTTTTCATATAGTCCTGAAATTGACATGATAACAGAGATTATTCCTTTTAATATTAATCTAAAGTAAATGGTAAATAAAGACTTTAATTTTTTTTTTTTTTTTTTATAGACAGAGTCTCACTTTGTTGCCCGGGCTAGAGTGCCGTGGCATCAACATAGCTCACAGCAACCTCAAACTCCTGGGCTCAAGCGATCCTTCTGCCTCAGCCTCCCGAGTAGCTGGGACTACAGGCATGCGCCACCATGCCCGGCTAAATTTTTACATATATTTTTAGTTGTCCAATTAATTTATTTCTATTTATAGTAGAGATGGGGTCTTGCTCTTGCTCAGGCTGGTTTCGAACTCCTAAACTTGAGCTATCCACCCCCCTCGGCCTCCCAGAGTGCTAGGATTACAGGCGTGAGCCACCGCGCCCAGCAGGATTATAGGCGTGAGCCACCGCGCCCGGCTGTTTTGTTTTTTGAGATATAATTTTACTCTTTATTGTTGAGGCAGCAAAGAAATGAAAAAAAAGTTTTTAAAGAATCCAGAAGTAGAAAAATATTTATCAAAAATAGGTCATGACACCATACCTCTAGTAACTCACATTATTATTATTATTTTTTTTTATAAAGGCAGGGTCTCACTCTGTTGCCCAGGCTAGAGTTCAATGGTATTATCATAGCTCACTGCAACCTCAAACTCCTGGGCTCAGGCGATCCTCCTGCCTCTGCCAGGATCCTGAGTAGCTGGGACTATAGGCATGCACCACACCTGGCTAATTTGGCTAATTTTTCTATTTTTTGTAGAGACAGGGTCTTGCTCTTGCTGAGGCTAGTCTCAAACACTTGACCTCAAGTGATCCTCTTACCTTGGCCTCCCAAGGTGCTAAGATTACAAGTGTGAGCCACCACACCTGTCCCAGAACCTCAGCTTTTTAAAAAAAACTCTAAATAGGAACAATAATGCCAGAATTTGGGGGTGCTTTAAATCAAGTGATGAAGATAAAAACACCTGCCAGGAGCACAATGGATGACTCTCACAAACAAAATGTTGAGTGGAAGGAAGTGGACATAAAAGAGTACCTATGCTATGATTTCATTTATATTATATGAAGTTTAAAACAGGCAACTAATCTAAAATGATAGAAATCAAGACAGTGGTTACTCTTGGGTGAAGTAGTGACTGGGAAAGGGCACGGGGTACTTACTGAGGTGCTAGTAACGATCTCTTTCTTAGTTTGGAGACACATTGTAAAGGTCACTGAGCTTTTATACTTATGATTTGTGTACTTTTTGGTATAATGTATTTTAGTTTTTTGAGACAGAGTCTTGCTCTGTTGCTCAGGCTAGAGTGCAGTGGTGTCATCATAGCTCACTGCAACCTCAAACTCCTGGGCTCAGGCAGTCCTCCTGCCTCAGCCTCCGGAGTAGCTAAGACTACAGGTATGTGCCACCACACTGGTGTTTCTTTTTTTGTTGTTGTTGTTTTTAATTTTTTATAGAGACAGAGTCTCACTGTGTTGCCCACGCTCTTCTTCAACTCCTGGACTCAAGCAAATATCCTACCTCACCTTACCAAACTGCTAGGATTACAGGCATGAGCCACCACCTGACTGAATATTATACTTTAATAAAAAGTTGTTTTTAAAGTACCTAACCCATAGTTGGTTACCTTCTCCTGTGATGATTCCGTAAGTTAACAATATGAAAGTTTATTTTAACAAAATGGTTCTAGCCTCTTTTCCTTGAACCTTTCAGTTTTTTGTTCTGTAATGATCTCTTGTTTCCTAATTCCAGTTTTATACCAAAGCATGTTTAATAAATTTATACTGATAATAATCCCAGTTCGTGTAGTTGGAGTAGTTTAGGACAGTCAGACAAGGTGAAATTGAATGCCTGATTACTGTGATATAGGAGTATATCAGAAATATGAATTTTATCTTGATACTATTCTCTGATCTTTCGATGATTTGGTGATGTTTTACTTTTTAAGTGGAAATTAAATGGAGATTTTTCTGATTTGTGTAATATTATTTTGTCTGATATCAGATCAACTTTATTAGTGACTTTTTTCACGGTAAAATGTTGGACTTACTCTGTTATTTCTTGCACTTTTAATACAAGCTAATTGTAGTGTAGCAGGCTTTGAAATGGTCACTACCATACCCTGTAGCACCTTACATTTTTTTGTTTGGGTTCTTATTGCTGAAAGAGAACCATGCTTACTGTTTTTGTCTTGTTTTTGTACTACAAGTGTAAAAGTAGACTTGTATACTAGGAAATTTATGCAAGATCCTGTTATGAAAAACTGAAGATTCTTGAAAATTCAATTTTTAAAAATTGAGAAAGTTGTTTTCTGCTAGGCAATGTGTAGAATATAAAATAAGACTGTGATAGATTCTGCCCTCAGGAGGAGTGGGCTGTAGAAGAGAGGCTTCTGGTTTGTGAGATAGGTAGAAAATGAATTTGTCCACATTTGCTTTTGGTCTTTTGGACTTTGGCTTTTGAGAGGTCTCTGACAGAGATACCAGCAAGGCCCTCTGAGCCACAGAGAGCTGGTTTGGAGATCATAAGGATGCAGTTGGAGCCAAGAGACAAAGAACCGACTGTGACTTCATCAGTGATCAGTAATATGACAAAGGGTTAGGAAGATGGGGAAGCATCCTTTGCCTATCAGTCACTTATTTATATTAATTCATTAAGATAGATAATGTCATTCAACCCTTACAAACATTTTGGGGTAGGCACTATTACTTCCACTTTAAAGTTGCAGAAATAGAGGCCTAGAGACATTTAGCAACTTATCCAAGTTTACATAGCTAGTGACAGAGTTGATTTTCAAACCCGGAGCCCATCTGTACCACATGCTATGAATAGATGGTAACATTATTCAGAGAAAGAATGTGTTTATCAGAATATACTCAGCTTGGAAATATGCTAAATGGGAAGTCATAAAGAAAATTGGTAGAGGGTTACATCTAGGACTACTCAGGAAAGAGAATATTATGGCTCGAGGATTAAGTTTCTTAAAGTCTCTATGAAGCTTCTTGTTTTCTTGTTGTGAGATGATTGAGTGAGGCTTTCAAACCCTGATCCACAGCCACCTGTTACCTGGTTTTTTTGGTTGTGGTAAAATATTCATAACTTAAATTTTACCATTTTAACCATTTTAAGACATTAAGTACATTTACAATGTTGTATAACCTTTACCACTGTCCGTCTCCAGAACTTTTTTGTCATCCCCAAAAGAAACTCGGTACCCATTAAATAACTCTCTGCCTTCCACCAGTCCCCTGGTAGCCTTTATTCTATTAATACTTTCTATCTCTATGAATTTACCTATTCTAGGTACCTCATATAAGTGGAATCATACAATATTTAATGTTTGGCCTTTTATGTCTGACTTATTTTACTTAGCACAGTGCCTTCAAGGTTCATCCATGTTTTAGCATATATCAGAATTTTCATTCCTTTTTATGGCTGAATAATATTTTATTATATACACATATCACATTTTGTTTATCCGTTTATTGATGGACACTTGTATTTTTTCTACCCTTTAGATGTTGTGAATCATGCTGCTGTGAACATTGGTGTATAGGTATCTGTTTGAATCTCTGTTTTCAGTTCTTTTGGATCTATACCTAGGAGTGGAATTGCTAGGTCATATAATAATTCTATGTTTAACTATTTGAAGAACCACCAAACTGTTTTCTGCAGCAGCTGTACCATTTTATATTCACACCAGCAATGCATGAGAGTTCCTGTTTCTTCACATCTGTGCCAACTCTTGTTATTTTTCATTTTTTTCATAACAGCCATCTTAATGGATATGAAGTAGTATCTCATTGTGGTTTTGATTTGCCTTTCACTAATGATTAGTAATGCTGAACTTCTTTCATGTGCTTATTGGCCATCAGTGTATTTTCTTTGAAGAAATGTCCTTTGCTCTTTTTTGAAATGAATTGTTTCGGTTTTTTGTTTTTGTTGTCATTGAACTATAGTAGTTCTGTAAGTGTTCTGGATATTAATCCATTATCAAATATATGATTTGAAATATTTTCTCCCATTCCCTGGGTTGTCTTTTAACTCTCATGATAGTGTCCTTTGATGCACAAAAGTTTTTCATTATGATGAAGTCCAGTTTATTTTCTCTTTTGTTGCCTATGCTTTAGGTGTTATGTCCAAGAATCATTGCCAAATCCAATGTGATGAAGATTTTCCCCTATGTTTTCTTCTAAGAGTTTTATAGTTTTAGCTCTTATGTTTAAGTCTTTGATACATTTTGAGTTAATTTTTTGTATATGGTGTAAGATAAAGTTTCAACTTCATTCTTTTGCATGTAGATATTCAGTTTTCTCAGCCCTATTTGTTGAAAAAAGTGTCTTTTTCCTATTGAATGGTCTGGCACCTTGTCAAAAATCAGTTGACTGCATATGTGAGGGTTTATTTCTGGGCTTTCTGTTCTATTCCATTCCATTGGTCTATATGTCTGTACTGCACTGTTTTGATTACTGTAGCTTTGCAGTAAGTTTGGAATCAGGAAATGTGAGTCTTCCAACTTTGTTCTTCTTTTTCAAGATTGTATGAGCTATTTGGGATCCTGTAAGAGATTCCATGGGAATTTTAGGATCGCTTATTCTATTTGTGCAGAAATGTTATTTGAAGTTTGATAGGGATTACTTTGAATCTGTAGATTGCTTTGGATAGTATTGTCATTGTAACAATATTAGTTTTCCAATTCATGAACATAGGATGTCTTTCTATTTACTTGTCTTCTTTAATTTCTTTCAGCACTGTTTTGTAGTTTCAGTTTACAAGTCTTTAGCCTTGTTGATTAAAGTTATTCCTAAATATTTTATTCTTTTTGATATATTGTAAATGGAATTATTTTCTCAATTTTCTTTTCAGACTCTCCATTGCTAGTGTATACAAATGCAGTTGATTTTGTGAATTGGCTTTGTATCCTGCAACTTTGCTGAATTCATTTATTAGCTCTAACAGCTTTTTTGTGGAATTTTTAGGGTTTTGTACATATAAGATTGTATTAGATTGTTAAGTATGAAATGTCTGATTTCCTTAAGTATTAAGTTTGGCAGTTGATATGTCTGACATTTCACTTTGACACTTCTTGTTTTACGTTTATTGTGAAGATACAGCCTCAGTCTCTCAAACACATGTTTTGGCTTGTGATTATCTTCCAAATTTTTTTAGAGCAGTTTTTGTGAAACCAAGTATAAGATTTATATTATTTTTGAATATGAGTTCCATCGTGGAATCAGTGCAACTCAGACAGCTCAAAATATTAACGAAATGTTTGAGAAGGATGTGGCTAATGAATGCACAGTACGTCAGTGGTTTGAGAATTTCCATTCTGGTGACTTTAATCTTGAAAATGAGCCATCTGGGTGACCTGAGACCAAGGTGGATAATGATGAGCTGAAAGCTGTAGTGTAAGCAAATCCATTTCAATCTCTGCGTGAATTAGCATCAAGGTTTGACACCACAATTCCAACAATATTGGACCATTTAAAACAAATTGGCAAGGTAAAGAAACTGGATAGATGGGTTCCACATGAATTAAGTGAGCATCAGAAGAGAAATCGTCTTGAAGCTTGCCTTTCTTTGCTGTCACAACAGAATGGTGAAACATTTCTACACCGTATTATTACATGTGATGAAAAATGGATTCTTTTTGACAACTACAAGCATTTGGCACAATGGCTGGATAAAGATAAAGTGCCGAAACACAGTCCAAAACTGAATATACATCAAAAATATCTACTGGTGTCTGTTTGGTGGTCCAGCACTGGTGTTATCCACTACAGCTTCATGAAACCTGGTCAGTCGATTACAGTGGATGTCTACTTAAACCAGTTGGATGAAATTTTGAGGATGCTTGCAATTAAGCAGCCAAGATTGGTCAGTAGAAACAGGCCAATCCTCTTGCAAGACAACACTCAAACACATGTTGCACAAACAGCTCTGCTTCAAACTACGGAGGCTGGACTTGGAGACTGTTTGTCATCTGTCAGACCTTGCACCAACTGACTAGCACTTTTCCCATGCTTTGAACCACTTCTTGCAAGGAAAAATATTCAATTCTCAACAAGCTGTAGAAAACGCCTTTGCGATTTCATCACCACTCACTCTAGTTTCTTCGCTGCTGGCGTAAACAAGCTGCCATTAAGATGGCAAAACCATGTCAATAGTTTTGGCGCATACTTTGATTAATTGTACTGCCTCTTGTTTGAGATATAATAAACTACACTTCTGATTTGAAACTGGACATTTCATATTTAATGACCTGTTGTTATCTGCAGACAGAGATCATTTTACTTCTTTCAAATCTGAATGCCTTTAATTTCCGTTTCTTGACTGATGTCTTTGGCTGGAACTTCCAGTACTTTAACAGAAGTGGGGAAAGTGGGCATCCTTATCTTGGTTCTAATCTTAGGGGAAAGGCTTTCAATCTTTCATCATTGACTATAATGTTAGCCATGGGTTTTGCATATATGCCCTTTATTATGTTGAGGAAGTTCCTGTCTAAGTTTATTGAGTTTATTATGAAAGCATGTTAAATTTTGTCAAATGCTTTCTCTACATAAATTGAGATTATCCTGTGATTATCCTGTGGTTTTTAAACTTCATTCTATTTTTGTAGTGTATTATATTGATTGATTTTCATATGTTGAACTATCCTTGTATTCTGAGAATAAACCCCATTTGGTAATTATGTATAATAATCCTCTTACTATGCTGCTGAATTTGGTTTTAGTATTTTTTGAGGATTTTTGCATTTGTAAGGGCTACTGCCTATTTTTGAAATTAAGGTTTTATTTGAACACAGCCATGCTCATTCTTTCTGTATTTTCTATGGCTACTTGCACGTTTCAACAAAGGCCACGTGGCCTGCTAAGCTGAAAATATTTACTATCTGGCCTTTTCTAGAATAAGTTTGCCAACCTCTGAGTTAGTAAGTAACTCTCCTTACTCTGGCTCTACCCTATCCAAAAAACTTCTAGTTCTAATTTGGTTTTCTGTGTAGGTGTACCTTTAGAGTCAAATAGCCCTGGTCATGCACTAGTGAATATTTTAGATCACATGGCAGTTATATTTCTCACAGTAAATTAATAAATTAGCATTTTAGTTTATCCATCATTGTTTAATCACCTAGAGATCTGTCCTCAGGAGTCTGTTCCATTTTTAATAGAATCAGCGTTCTGAACCCACAAAAGTTAGAAAATGATGCTGGAAATTGGAAACCTAAACAAATCACTGCCCTTGGGCAGCCCTGTATGGGTATCCAGCCTGCTGCTTCCCTTAATAAAAACCTAATTTCACTGCATGTCTCCTTTGTTCTACAATAGTTTATATTTTTATTTTTTCTATCTTTTGCTTTCAGATTTCTTCATCATGCTGAGGAAGAACAACTTCCTATTTCATATAGCAGATGGTACCATGCAAAAATCAGCTCCTTGAAAAGGTCAGAACCTGTATTTATACATAGTAGAACTAGAGACTTGTTCTCTATTAGGCTGTATATGAATGTATGTGTCACAAAAAACAATTAGAGTGAATAAAAAATCCTATTCTTTTTTGCCAACTTATCCTGTGATTTTAACAAATCCTGTGTGTCCTTTATGTGGCTCTGTATAATTTGCAAAGTGCCCTTCATGTAATTATCTCATATAGTCTTCACAATAATCTTGTGAAGAAAGTACTATTATTAATCCTATTTAATGGAAACAGTGATGGGTTAGGAGATGAACTCAGAATCTTGAACTGTTAATTGCAAGACCTAGTCCCAGATATTTTGCCTATAAATGTTACCCTCCTTTCTACATCACAAGTTCATAATCAGTGTCAGAATTTAGTAGAATGTAAGTGTGCAAACTGTATGAGCATTGGAAATAATGTATGTAAAAGTCTATGAAGAAGCTTCCACGCCCTTGTATGGATGTAAAGTATCACTAATAAATCAGATCTTGACATTGAATGTCTAACATATAATCTTCGGGATGTTAACAGGGTCTTCGATGTATAATATACCATTGGCTTAGTATGTGAAATGAGGTTCTTCACAAGTTGCCTCTTACCTACTTTTCTAACCTCATCTCACTCAGTTCCTGTCATTTGTCTCTGTAGCTTATCCTACCCCTTTTCATCTGTAATAAATGGCTAGCTGTTGTTCAGACACACTGTCCATTTCCATTTCCATGTTCAGTTCCATATAATTAGGAAAATTTCGAATACTTTTGTACTATATTCTCATTGCCTAGAACACCTATACATCTTTCTTCTGACAATCCCAGCTCAACTTCATCTCTTCTATGAAGTTTTTCTCACCTCCCCAGGTAAAGTTAACCATTCCCTCCTGTTTTCCCAGAGCACTTCGTATACGAATCTCTATTATAGCAAAAATCACATTATGATTGTGTGTTTGAATTGCTCTCTCTCCTACTAATGTGTGAGATCTTTGTGAGCATGGTCTGGGACTTATTTATCTTTTTGTCCTTAACTCCACATGTTACTACTAGGCTTAGATACATTTTGTTTAATGAATAAAATAACCACAGTTCTTTCCTTAAAGAATCTGTGCATTAGTCTAAGTGGGAGACTGCCCACATAAAAATACCTAGAAGCATATATATATATGTAAAACAATATAGTATGTACTTGAGGTAGAATAGTGGAATGATCAGAGCCAAGTGGAGGTATTTAGGGAAGGATTCCTCTAGGTCAGTGGTTAGTAATCTATGGTCCACAGGCCAAATCTTATCTGCCACCTGTTTTTATAAATAATGTTTTATTGGAAGATAGCCATGTTCATTTCTTAATGTGTTATCATCTATGGCTGCCTTCATGCTACAATGGCAGAGTTGAGTAGTTGCAACAGATACCATATGTCCTATAAAGCTGAAAATACTTACTAGCCCTTTATAGAAAAAGTTTGCCAACCCCTCCCTTTAGGAGATGTGTTTTGATTATGAAAAGAAGAGGAACATGAACTGATGGCGCATGAGTGTGCATGATAATGCAATGAAAACTAGCCATAATAGTAGTAGATATGGTACATAAGAAAGTTACACTCTGATCCAGTTTATTGGAGAGAGCTATGTTGAAAAGATGAAATGTCAAGAATGCTTTGGATTGAGAAAAAGAGAATACATAAATCTAAGGGAAAGCAATTGTCCAGTAAACACCTTGGACCTATAGTAAATTAGTTTCCTAAGTAATAGCAGGGAATGATGATGATGAAGGAAAAGGAAGCAACAAAACAAATTAACATTGACTTAGTGTCTGCTATGTGCCAGTACTGTTATAAGTGCTCTGTGTGTGTTTATGTGTTTCCTATTGAATCCTCACAGCAACTAAATGACATAATTGCTATTATTGTCCTTACTTTGCTGATAAGGAAACTGAGGCACAGAGGGTTAAATTACTTGGCCAAGATTATACAACTAGTAAGTGATAAAACTAAATCTGAACCCAGGCATCTGGAGTTCCCTAAAAGAAAAGGGGAAACCTGGAGATATTTGGTAAAAACATCCTTAAGCTTAAAATAAGATACTTAGTCCAAGTACTTGGGAAGTGTGCTGTCCCAACATGGTAAAGAGAAAATGAACAGACAGTAGAATAGTAATGCTGGGAGGCAGATTGTCCAATTAGAAGAGTATACTATGGATTAGGCAGAATAAAAGCAAGAAGGGAGGAGATACATTATATAGTAAGACGTGTTATATGTTTAGTCATTGAGTTTAACCTTGATGAGACCAGAAAGCTGTTAACTTTCCTTGCACACATGAAAGCTGTCTTTATGTACCTGATGAGCTGCCATATCCAATTGCGATAGAGATTAGCAGTGTCTTTCAAGGAGGTAGAAGGCATTTAAACCCCACACAAAAACGTGCATACCTCTGTACCCCAAGTGTATTTTAATTAGTGGAGGTGTCAAATGATAACACACACCATTCCCTCTCATTCTATTTTGTCCCCTTAAGAGGACAGTTTCTGGTCCAACTCTGTATGATTGCTGTGGTAAACATTTACCCTTTTGGACCATTTTTTAATGTACATATATTGTATGTATGTTAAAGTAATACATATGCATTTTGAAAATTTTGCCAACAGAAATATACTAAATGAAAAGGGAAGTTTCCCTTCTGTCACCATCCTGCTCTCTAAAGAAAACCTCTATTAAAAGTTTGGTGGTATATGAAACTATTGGTATTGAAAGAAGTGTGCTGGGATTCCCTCAGTGTTATTCAGATAGAAAAAAACGTTGGGAATTATTCCCCCAAAGCCAAGATCCATTGCCAAGAATGGAAGGAACTTCCCAGGGAGGTATTAGATCTTCATTACTGGAACTATAAGCAAAGACCTGGTAGGAATGTTCAAAAAAAGATAGAAGCATTGGCTAGGGTTGGTAGATTAGAGACAGGGAAAGGAGGATGCATTAAATCAAATGACTTTTAACATTTCTTCCAAACCTATAGTCCTATATTTATACCAGTAGACTGATTACCAAGGACAAAAGAAAAGACTCCAGTGTGACTTTGACATGGTTAACTTGAATGGAGAGCAAAGTGATGTAAGAGAAAATCCAATATATAGAATCTAAATTTATAGAGAAGATTACTTTGCAGTGAATACTGAAATTATTTTTATAAAGATTGCTTTTGACTAACCAGCCATCCTGGTGTACTCAAAATACACTTTTCTTTTTTTTAATTCCCTTTACACTTAACTTTTCAGGACTATGCTTACTGGGTAAAATAAAACAGGCACACGTTGTTCATTGTATCAAAGAAGGAGTAGATTTCAGATTATCTGCCAAGTTATGCTGTAGTTGATATGGAAGAAATAATTGAGCTGGGCCCTGTCACTACTGCCCATAGACTCACAGTATGATAGAACTTAAAAGGGACCTTAGAGATAGGTATGTAAAGTACCTACCACATTGCCAGTAATGGTAGATGAAGAAGCAGAAGAGGGAGAAGATGATGATGAGAAGGGAGAGAGATGATGGTGATAATGCTGTAGTTATTTCTTCTGCTCCCATGTCACACTTGTGTAAACCTTCAGAGAGAGAAAGTTGGTATCGTATACACACACACACACGCACACACACATACACATTGTCCATGCTGCAAAACCTGAAGTTGCACAGTGTTGTTTTTAATGATGAAACCAGAACTCAGATTTGGAATCTCAGATCTAGAAGGGACTTTAAGGTTATCCAGTCCAGCCTCCCTCTTTCTCCTAATGATTTAATATCTTTAGCAAGAAGTTATCTTACCTCTGCTTCCATACCCTCAATGATGGCAAATTCATACCTTGCCTTCCCAGAGTACTTTTCCCACTTTTGCATACCTCTGACTGCTGGAAAGTTCTTCCTAGTAATGCACTGAAGCCATCTACCTGCAGCTTCCACCCACTAGTCCTAGTTCTCTCCCTTGGGGTAATATTGAACAAGTAGAGCAACTCATCTTTCCCCTACGTGAAAACCCTCCAGATGTTTTCAAACAGTTCTCATGTTTCCTGAGTCTTTTCTTCTCCTGGTTAAACTTCCCTAGTTTCTTAAACCCTCACTGTCCTTGTTGCTTTCCTTTAAATGAGATTGTATATTTGTATCCCATTCAGAATATAGGACCTAGATTTGAACATAAAACTCTACCTCCAATATGTCCTGACTGGCAGAGAGTGGAGCACTGAGGACTGTCATCTCCCTTATTCCAAATGCTGACTGGAATAATAATGATTAGGATAGTGATGATGCCTTACTTATTTCATAACATCAGCTCCATATATGTCTGCCAGGAAATATGATGTGGCACCACCATAAAACTTCTTCCCTGTTCAAGAAGCATGAGCCAGAAGCATTTTAAAAAGCATCAGCTTCTCTTGTGCTCTGTATCATACCTCTGTAAGCCTCTGGAAATGGTAGACATTATACATAGTTGAAATCTGTAAGGACAACCTGTAGGACAAAAGGAGTCATGACCTCTGCATTTTCATTAGCCATTCATTGCTAGCTGCCTTGCTTGTTGAAGGAAATTTTGGTGTTCTGTGGGGTTCTTCTCTTTATGTGCATACACAGATATGTGTATTCTTAGTTGCTACAAAGCAAATGGAGGGAAGGACAACCACCAAGGAGAGGTCTGCTCCATCTTTTGTTCTGCTACGTGGAGGAGACAGGATTTATTGCAGTCTTTGAGAAAGGGATTGATTGCCTAGTTTGCTTCCCCTTCCCCCTCTTCTGACGGATCATCCCAGAGGAATATTACATCTCAGCATACTTATCTCCTAATAAAGTAAAAGTAATTGAAGGAGAGCTGCAGGCAGAGAAACTGTTGAATCAGCCGAGATACACTAGGAATACTTGCTAATAAGAGAGAGTGGCTAATCAGTGGCACGTCCCAGACCAGTCCCCTGTGTTCTGCCTCCAAGTAGTTTGTCCTCTATGACGACAGTGAGTAGATGTTCTGCTTCCAGCTTTTTCATTTTAATCTCTGTGTATATTGACATAGGATTATAGTTTCTCTAGCACTAAAATAATTCTGTCCTTTATGGGTTTTCAGAAGTACATTTGGTGCATTTTTTTTCTGTTTTCCAGTTTCCGTTTCTGGGGGAAACATTCCTCCTTCCTTGTTCCCTTCCTCCCTATCTCCTCATCCCACCTCTCTTATCTGTATGTGCATGCAAGCTTGCATTATCTCTTTTGTATTTTCCAAGCTCTATGAATAAAACATGGTACCTATGGATCTTATATTTGATCTAGTTTTACCTCTTTAAATCCCACACTATGCCTAATCTTATTCAATATCCAGATCAAGCTAATCCAGATCAGTACTTCAGTTTTTACTATAGTAAAATGAGTAGAATATCCACATTCATACATGGTTATAGTGTTCCCTAAGCTGAGCTATTTTATGTTAGAAGTGTTTGTAGGGTTTCTTTTTGCGAGTTTTTTTGGGGGGGCTCAGGGGGAACATCAGGGGCAGTCTAGTTAAGAGCATAGTTTGTATTTAAATCCTTGCTTTACTACTGACTGTAACCTTTTAGAAAGTTGATCAACCTTTCTGTCATTTCCTCATTAATAAAAAGGGGTAATGATTATATGCTAAATAGTGAAGATTTGACAAGATGGTGTCATAAAATACTTAACAACATAATATCTGGCACATAATAAACATTTAAGAATAGAACTGGGCACGATGACGTGCGCCTGTTACCCCAGCTACTTGGGAGGTTGAGGCAGGAGGATCACTTGAGCCCAGGAGTTTGAGCTAGGATTACACTACTGCACTCCAGCTTGGGTGACAGAGCAAGACCCTATCTCTTAAAAAAAAAACTTAAAAATGATAGTTGTATATTGTTAATAATTACTATTACTATTATTAATATACAAGTGATAATTTATAATTGAAGTTTTTCTTAATATCTTAATATATGAAGAATTCTTTCTACTTTTCCTTGCTCCAAGGGGTGGCCTGTTATGATTATTTTACCGCATTTTGAAAAGATACTTCCATAGCCTTGTAGATTTTTCTACTACATATTATCCTTTTTTAGAGGGTTTCCAGAAATGACAAAATCATTACATTCTCCAGATCTGCACAATGCAGTACAGTAGCCACTACCACATGTGCCTCATTAAATTTAAATTTAATAAAAATTAAATACAATTAATAATGCAGCTCCTCAGTTGCACTAGCTACATTTCAAGTGCTGAATAGCCACATGTGGCTACTCATTAAACAGCAGGGATATAGAACATTTCTGTTATCACACAAAATTCTATTGACAGCACTGCTTTAGATATTAGTAGTCTGTGCTCTTATACTCTTTCCTCAGAAATCAAAGAGGGTGTGTATATATATATATGTATTTTTTTTATTTTTTTATTTTTTTTTTTTTTGAGAGATAGGGTCTCGCTCTTGCTCAGGCTCGTCTTGAACTGCTGACTCCAAGTTATCCTCCCACCTCTGCCTCCCCGAGTGCTAGGATTACAGGCGTGAGCCGTCGTGCCCGGCCAAGAATGAAAGTTCTTAAGGAAACTGAGGTACTCTTAAAGAATTGCTATAGTCTCATTTGTCTTGTGACCAGGTGCTTGGGCTGACATAATAAAATTCCACAGACTGAGTGACTTAAATAACAGAAATTTCTATTCTCAAAGTTCTGGTTGCTGGAAGTCCAAAATCCAGTTGCCAGCAGGATTGGTTTCTGGTGAGGCTTCTCACCTTAGCTTACAGATGGCATCACTGTAAACTATCACTGGTGTCCTCACATGGCATTTTTCTCTGTGCTGAGAGAGAGATATTGGCCGGGCATGGTGGCTCATGCCTGTAATCCTAGCACTCTGGGAGGCCAAGGCAAGCAGATCACTCAAGGTCAGGTGTTCGAGACCAGCCTGGGCAAGAGCAAGACTCCGTCTCTACTAAAAATAGAAAGAAACTAATTGGCCAACTAAAAATATATAGAAAATATTAGCTGGGCATGGTGGCGTATACCTGTAGTCCCAGCTACTCGGGAGGCTGAGGCAGAAGGATGGCTTGAGCCCAGGAGTCTGAGGTTGCTGTGAGCTAGGCTGACACCACGGCACTCACTCTAGCCCCGGCAACAGAGTGAGACTCTGTCTCAAAAAAAAAGAGAGATATTTCTCATGTCTTTTCCTTTTTTTTAAGGACACCAGTCCTATCATATTAGGGCCTCACCCTTACAATTTCATTTGACTGTAATTACCTCCTTAAATACCCTACCTCCAAATATAGTCACATTGGAAATAAGGGCTTCAACATATGAATTGTGGCAGAGGGAAAAATACAGTTCAGTCTATAACACCATATTAATGAGTTTTTAGTATCTTTTGATTTTCTGGCTTAACCTGGTTTGTTGGAAACTATATTTATATTTAGTATTTCCATGGGACCAATGTCCTCTGTTGTATATTTGCAAATATCTGTATTCTTTATTTCTATGAATATAGAGGCTTAAATTAAACCTGTAGTACTCACTATATTATATAGTGCTATTATATATTATTATATATACTATATAGTACCTTTCAACTCTGAGATACTCTGATAGCAAAAAAATTGTATCTAAATGTCCTAACTTGTACTTTTTTCCAACTCTGAGATATTCTGACAGCAAAAAATTTGTATCTAAATGTCCTAATTTTCTTATAATATAGCCCAAATTGTTAATAATTGCAGATCTCACTATTTTACAGGGTAATAAGTATTCATCTCCTCCCCCCCGACCCTATTTTACAGATGGAGAAATTAGCATACAGAGAAACTGACTTCTCAGAGGTCAGGGCAAGGTATTGGTGGATCCAGGGATAAATCCCAAACCTCTTAACTCCTTGACCAATTTTTAGACCTTTGACTATGCAGCCTAGTGGTAAGTATCTTTTTACCCTATCCTGGAGGTAAGAGGGATAAGGAGACCTAGCAAGGACTGAATTTAAGGAATTCTTCATTACTAATTAGATCATTCATTATTCTTTTCTTTCATCATATAGCTATGATGTCATTTTTGTCATTAGCATGAATTTTCCAGGTTGGGAGAGGAGATTTGAAGTTTTTTAAAAATACCTAAAAATATTTATATAAAAGTTTGTCCACATTACAGGTTATTATTATAAAAGAAAGAAAACCCTGTGTCAGGCACATGCTAGACACTATATATTATTACCTTACTTAGATGTCATTGAAACTGCCATTTCTAGAAGGTATGTATTCTTGCCATTTTTTTGGTGACTGTTAATAGTAATAGTTGAATTTATTAGAAAAATATCTTACAAATTTTTAGGTTTAGATTCTAAATCAAATTTGAATTTTGTGGAAACCAAGAACCTTATCAAATATCTTTAAAGAAAATATCTTTATGTTTAAGCGTAGCTTTCTAGTTTATTATGTCTGATTCCATTTCTATCCCTTGCTTAGGACTTACTAAGGTGGAATGATTTGTCTTGTCTGAGATTAAGTCAAGCTTGCTCTTCTATTTGACACTAAAATTGTCATATTTTCTCTAAAACCTATTCTTCTACATCTACGTTTGCAATAGTTAGGGGTCTTTTTTTATAATTACCAGGGAGGTTGAACAACCAATCCACGTGAAAATAAAGGCTTGGTGGTTCTCATTAAAGTGAATAGACAACCCACAGAAGGGGAGAAAATATTTGCATTCTACACATCTGATAAAGGAGTGATAACAAGAATCTATATAGAACTTTAACAAGAAAAAATCAAACAGTCCCATCAATAAATGGGCAAAGGACATGAATAGAAACTTTTCAAAACAAGACAGAATAATGGCCAGCAAACATAAAAAAGTGCTCAACATCTCTAATCATTGGGGAAATACAAATCAAACCGCAGTGAGATATCACCTAACTCCGGTGAGAATGGCCTTGTCCCAAAACAACAAATGCTGATGTGGATGTGGAGAGATTGGATCACTCACTGCTGGTGAGACTAAAAATTAGTACAACCCCTGTGGAAAGTAATTTGGAGATATCTCAAAGAGCTAAAAATAGAAATACCATTTGATCCAGCAATCCCACTCTAGGCATCTACCCAAAACAACAAAAGACATTCTATAATAAAGACGTCTGCACTCAAATGTTTATGGCAGCACAATTCACAATTGCAAAGATGTGGAAACAACCCAAATGCCCATCAATACATGAGTGGATTAATAAAATATGGTATATTTATACCATGGAATACTAAACTACAAAAAACAATGGTAATCTAGCACCTCTTATATTATCCTGGATAGAGATTGAGCCCATCCTTCAAAGTGAGGTATCACGAGAGTGGAAAACAAGCACCACATGTACTCACCATCAAATTGGTACTAACTGTTCAACACTAAGGTGCTGACATGTTAGTAATATTCCCTGAGTGCTGGTCAAGTGAGAAGGGGGTGGTGGGGGTGGGTAAACACTCAACTAATGGATGCAGAGCACTCTGTATCGGGGAAGGGCACACTTGTAGCCCTGGCTTGGGCAAGGCAAAGGCATTATATGTAACCAGAATGTTTTTACCCCCATAATATTCTGAAATTAAAAAAAAGAAAATAAAGGGTGTAATGGGCTTCCAGAACCAAAGTCCCATAGGCCATTGATATATTCTCTCCTCCATCCCCACTTCTGCTTTTCTCTACCCATTGGCTGCTTCTTGCTTATTGTAGATCTACTTTCACTATTATAGTAAAAAATCTGGCCACTGATATTGACCACTTTTCTTATTTGTATATATTCATGGGATACATGTGCAATTTTGCTACATTGATATATTGCATTGTGGTGAAGTCAGGGTCTTCAGTGCTTCCATCACTGGAGAAATGCACATTGTACCCACCATGCAACCTCCCATCATCTACCCTTGCCCACCCCTCTGAGTCTCCATTATCCATCATTCCACACTCTGCTTCCATGTGTATACATTATTTAGCTCCCACTTATGAGTGAGAACATGTGGTATTTGTCTTTCTGTATCTGGGTTTCACTTACGATAATGACCTCCAGTTCCATCCATGTTGCTGCAAAAGACATGATTGCATTGTTTTTTATAGCTGAATAGTATTCCATTGTGTATATATACCACATATTCTTTATCCAATCCTCTGTTGAATAAGGCTATATTGATTCTATATCTTTGCTATTGTGAATAGTGCTGTGGTAAACATAACAGTGCAGGTATCTTTTTGATATAATGATTTATTTTTCTTTGGGTAGATATTGACCACTTTTTACTTCTCATCATATTCCACTACATGCCTTGTGCCCCAGCCATACTGAAATGCAGTTGTCCAACATGGCACTGTCGAATAGAAATACAGTGCAAACCATAGGTGTAGTTTAAAATTTTCTGGTAACCACATTAAAAAAGGTAAAAAGAAATGGGAGATTAATTCAATAATAAGTTTTATTTAATCTAATGTGTCTAAAATATTATTTTGACATGTAACCAATCTAAAAATATTCTGCGTAAATATTTTATATTTAAAATTTTACAAAAAAATCTTTGAAATCTGCTGTGTATTTTACTTACATCTCAATTCAGATACTAAGTTTTATCAGAAATGCTTGATCTGTGTTTAGATTTCAAAAAATTTACAGCTGAAAAAGTATTGCAAATTCACCTACCTAGTTTCATTCCAGACATACTTAAAAGTATTCCCAGGAACTGTACTTTGTCAGTTTAAAAAATTTATTAATATTCACAGTTCCTGGGAATACTTTTAAGTATGTTTGGAACAAAACAAAGTAGGTGAATTTGCAATACTTTTTCAACTGTAAATTTTTTTACAGCCTACAGAATGGGAGAAAATTTTCGCAAGCTACACATCTGATAAAAGGCTGATAACTAGAATCTATTTAAAACTCAGGAAAATCAGTAAGAAAAAATCAAACAACCCTATCAAAAAGTGGGCAAAGGACATGAACAGAAAATTTTCAAAAGAAGACAGAATAATGGCCAACAAACACATAAAAAAAATGCTCAACCTCTCTAAACATCAGGGAAATGCAAATCAAAACCACAAATCACTTATCTCCAGTGAGAATGGCCTTTATCAAAAAGTCCCAAAACAATAAATGTTGACATGGATGCATAGAGGTAGGAACACTCCTACACTGCTGGTGGGACTGCAAACTAGTGCAACCTCTGTGGAAAGCAATGTGGAGATATCTTAAAGCGATACAAGTAGATCTACCATTTGATCCAGCAGTCCCACTACTGGGCATCTACCCAAAAGAACAAAAGACACTCTATAAAAAAGACACCTGCACTCGGATGTTTATAGCAGCACAATTCCCAATTGCGAAGATGTGGAAACAACCCAAGTGCCCGTCAATACATGAGTAGATTAATAAAATGTGGTATATGTATACCATGGAGTACTATTCAACTATAAGAAACAATGGTGATATAGCACTTCTTGTATTCTCCTGGACAGAGCTGGAACCCATTCTACTAAGTGAACTAACCCAAGAATGGAAAAATAAGCACCACATGTACTCACCAGCAAATTGGTATTAACTGATCAACACCTAAGTGGACATATAGGAATAACATTTATTGGGCATCGGGCAGATGGGAGGGGGGAGGAGGGGATGGGTATATACATACATAATGAGTGTGATGTGCACCATCTAGGGGATGGACACGCTTGAAACTCTGACTCCAGGGGGGAAGCGGGGAGAAGGCAACACACATAACCTAAACATTTGTACCCCACATAATATGGTGAAATAAAATATATATATATCAAAAATTGAAAATCTGCCCCAAATAAGCCAGGGTACTCTAAATAATGTATATTTTAAATAAACATTGTCATCTACAGTTAAAAAAAAAAATGCAAAGAGAGGCAGCTTAGTGTAATAGTGAGAATTTTGAATGGAGGACCACTAATTCTACCTGCTGTTGGCTCACCTTGAGCAAGACACCGCTCTCTGAGCCTCATTCTAATCATTTATAGAGAAAAACGTTTGGACCAGGTGACTTCTATTTATATAAGATGTAAAAAAAAAATCTCTGGCAGTCTATGATTCACTGAATAGTCTAAACAAAGAGAATAGATTTTATGTCCTTTTCTACCACATTTTAATTAACCCACCTCTATGATAGAGTTTGTCTGCTAAGAGCCTTAAGCAATTGTAATTGTAAGCCAAGAAAAATGAAATAATTGAAGCAAAAAAAAATTTATTGATAAGCGAATAAAAATTAAAATATGCATTTCTTCAGTCATACTAGCTGCATTTCAAGTGCTCAATAGCTACATGTAGCTAGTGGCTACCATATTATACAGAGCAACTCTAAGTAATACAGTGCTTCATGGCAGTGTTTCTTTATCTTATTCCCTCTCCATGGTTTACTTTTCTTACTATCCCATTCCTAATCCCCAAGACTCAATTCAAGTGTTTTCTTTTACATAAAGTCTTAACTTTTCTTCCCACCCCCTTCCCAGGTAGAACTAGCTCCTCCCTCACCTCTTCCTACTGAACCCCCATACATACTTTTAACACAGTACCCATAATACTTCATCACACTTAATATATCTTTCTCTCCCTTCTAGACTGAAGAGAGAATGCCTTGTTGTTTTTTAAATCCTCATTACCTAGCACAGGGCTGGAACTATGTGCAGTCAATAAAATTTTGTTTAAAGCATGAATGAGTGTAATTTCAATATGGAACTAACAAAGGCTTTATAGGATTATTTTGAAAATAGTTGGAAGTGGAATTTAAATATCAACTTAAGCAAGATTTAAATAGGAAGCTATCTACTGCTCTTTAAACCTACGCCATTGCATTCATTCATTGATGTTATTGACCTAAATATGTGAGATATAAAGAAGAGTAAGACATTCATGCTGATAAATAATAATTAAGATATATACATGTGCTCAAATACACATACAGGACATGGATATATTGTTACTGTCTTAGCTCCCGTAATATTGTTTGGTGCTTGGTGAAAGAATTCCAAGGTTGAATAGGATCTTAAAAGTTTACGTAAATTCCCTTTCCAACCCGTGAATTCTCTCTCAGCTTGGAAAAGTTTCAGCATCTTTGGTGATAAGTGACCATTCAACTTTTCTGCTTGTACATTTTGGGGCATGAATAACCAGCTCTCCACAAGACAGTTCTCATTGCCAGAAAGCCTCTCTCTGACATCTACTTCCCTGCAGAGAATGTTTTTTCAAATGCCTCCAATCAAAAGACCACATTTTGAGCCGGGCGCGGTGGCTCATGCCTGTAATCCTAGCACTCTGGGAGGCTGAGGCGGGCGGATCGCTCAAGGTCAGGAGTTCGAAAAGACCACATTTTGTGAAATCTCTTGGTGAGCATTCCAGTAGAATATAAGCTAGAGCAGAGGTATTTATCGGTTTTGTTCAGTGATATATCTCCAATACCCAGAATAGTGACGACAAATAATAATTATTTGTTGAATGAATGAATCTGTGTAAGTAGGATTTAGGGCATTACTTTAATTCAGTTTTTTATTTGTGGATCTACTCCCTTTGTGGACTGTTATGTATCTTTCATTGCTTTTGCATGACCAGTTCTTCCCTTCTATGGCACTGTTAAAATTACTGAACCCCAGATTCCTCATCTGTCAAAAGGTATCGATAATACCTGAGATTATATATATGTATATATATAATTTTTGTATATGGTGAGAGATAAGGGGATCTATTTACATTTTTCTGCATATGGATAGCCAGTTTTCCCAGCACTATTTATTAACAAGACTGTCCCTTCCCCTAAGGTATGTTCTTGGCACCTTTGTCAAAAATCAATTGGCTGCAAATATATAGATTTATTTCCGGGTTCTCTATTCTGTTCCATTGGTCTACATTTCTATTCTTGTTACTATACCTTTGTAATATGTCTTGAAGTTAGATAGTGTGATGCCTCCAGCTTTGCTCTCTTTTTCTCAGGATTGCTTTGGATCTTTGGGGTCTTTTATGGTTCCGTATGAGTTTTAGGATTATTTTTTCTGTTTCTGTGAAGAATGTCATTAGTATTTTGGCAGGAATTACATTGAACCTGTAGATCACTGTTGAAAGTATGGTCATTTTCACAATATTAATTCTTCCAATCCACGAACATGGGATGTCTTTCCAGTTTTTGGTGTTCTCTTCAATTTCTGTAGTGTTCCTTGAAGAGATCTTTAACCTCCTTGATTAAATTTATTTCTAGGTATTTTAATTTTTTGTAGCCATTGTAATTGGGATTGCTTTCTTGGTTTCTTTTTCCACTAGTTCATTGTTAGTCTATAGAAAAGCTTCTGGTTTTTGTATGTTGATATTTGTGTGCTGCAACTTTACTGAATTAGTTTACCAGTTCTAAGAGTGTCTTGGTGGAGCTTTTAGAATTTTCTATTTATGAGATCATGTCATCTTTAAACAGGGACAGTTTGACTTCCTCCATTCCAATTTTGATGCCCTTTATTTCTGTCTCTTAACCTAATTGCTTTGGCTACGACTTCTAGTACCATGTTGAATAAAAGTGATGAAAATGGATGTCCTTTTATTGTTCTAGATCTTAAAGGAAAAACTTTCAACTTTTCCCTGTTCAGTATGATGTGGGTTTATCATGTATGATGGTCTTTATTGTGTTGAAATACAATCCTTTTATACCTAACTTGTTTGGAATTTTTATCATGAAGGGATGTTGAGTTTTGTCAAATGCTTTTTCTGCTTTTATTGAGATGATCATATGGTTTTTGTCCTTCATTATGTTGACATGTTTACTGACAAATTATGTTTATTGATTTGTGTATGTTGAACCATCTTTGCATCCGTAGGTCAATACCACTTGATCATGGATAATGATCCTTTTAATGTACTGTTGAATACAGTTTGGTAGTATTTTGTTGAGGATTTTTGCATTTGTGTTCATCAGGCATGCTGGCCTGTAGTTTTCTTTTGTGTGTGTGTGTGTGTCTTTGTCTGGTTTTGGTATCAGGTAATGCTGGCCTTGTAGAATGAGTTGGGAAGAATTCCCTCCTCTTCAATTTTTTAGAAGAGTTTGAGAAGGATTGGTGTTTGTTCTTTATATGTTTGGTAGAATTCAGCTGAGTCTTGGGGTTTTCTTTTATGGGAGACTTTTAACTACAGATTCAATCTTGTTTCTTGTAATTGGTCTGTTCCGATTCTCTGCTTCTTCTTGGTTCAATCTTGGCTGTTGTATGTGTCCAGAAATTTCTCCATTTCTGCTCCATTTTCTAATTTGTTGGTTTATAGTTGTTCATTATAGTCTCTAATGACCCTTTGTACTTTTGTGGTATCATTTGTAATGTCTCCTTTTTCACTTCTGATTTTATTTATTTGGATCTTTTCTCTTTATTCTTGATTAGTTTAGCTAATGGCTTCTCAATTTTATTTATCTTTACAAAAAAAAACTTTTCATTTTGTTGTTCTTTTATATTTTTTTACTCTTAATTTTGTTTATTTATGCTCTGACCTTTATTATTTCTTTCCTTCTGCTAATTTTGGGTTTGGTTTATTCTTGCTTTTTTTAGTTCCTTGAGATGCATAGTTAGGTTGCTTATTTGAAATCTTTCTACCGTTTTGATATAGCTGTTTATTGCTATAAATTGCCCTCTTAATACTGTTTTTGCTGTATCCCATAGGTTTAGGTATATTGTGTTTCTGTTTTCATTTGTTTCAAGGTTTTTTTTAATTTCATTCTTAACTTCTTCATTAACCCATTCATTGTTCAGGAACATGTTTAATTTCCATGTATTTCTACAATTTCTAAAGTTCCTCTTGTTACTAATTTCTAGTTTTACTCCATTGTGTTCAGAAATGATACTTGATGGGATTTCAATCCTTTTAAATTTGTTTTGTGGCCAAACTTGTGTTCTAACCTGGAGAATGTTCCATGTGTTGATGAAAAGAATGTATATTCTGCAGCTATTGGGGGTCAGTAAAACTACTTTCACCTAGCTGGAGCTGTAATGGCATCTCATTCCACAGTTCTGTCAAGATGGATGGTTCCAGATAATGGGGAACATGCTAAGACTAGTGAATTCCATGAGCATAAGCCTATTGCCACACTTCTTTGTGCAGTGACTTGGTCAAAAGCAATGCTGTGTGGAATACCATAATGGTGGATAAGGCAGTGTACAAATCTAAAGATGATAGTTTGGGCAAAAGCATTGCATGCAGGGAAGGAAAATCCTTATCCAAAGTAAAAGTCTATTACAGTAAGGACAAAATTCTTCTCCTTACATGAAAGAAGTGGTCCAGTGTTATCAGCCTGCCACCACCGTGTAGCTGGCTGATTACCCTGGGGGATGGTGCCATATCAGGGGCTCAATATTGGTCTCTGCTGATGGCAGATTGAGCACTCACCAGTGGCCATAGCTAGGTTGGCCTTGGTGAGGGGAGGCCCATGCTGCTGAGTTTATGCATAACTTCCATGCAACAAGGTGATAGAGGTGCCATTTACTGGGAAAGACAAAAAGAGGAACAGGGTGGCATTCTGGTTTTGCACTGTTAAATTCTTTTTGTTTATTTGTTTGTTTGACTGATTTTTAGAGACAGGGTCTTACTTTGTCACCCAGTCTGGAGTGCAATGGCGTGATCATAGGTCACTGCAGCCTCGAACTCCTAGGCTTAAGCAATCATCCCTCCTTAGTCTCCTGAGTAGCTGGGACTATTGGCACATGCTACCACACCTGGCTAATTTTTTTATTATTTTGTAGAAACAGGGTCTCTCTGTGTTGCTCAGGCCTATCTTGAACTCCTGGCCTCAAATGATCCTCCTGCTTCATCCTCTCAAGGTGCTGGGATTGCAGGCTTGAGCCACTGCACCTGGCCACCTGTTAAGTTTTTAATATCTGGTTGATAACCATGTAGAGATGGTCTATAGGTAGTTGTATATGTGAGCATGAAATTCTAAGAGGCCATTGCTAGAAATGTGAATTTGGGAGTGGTCTCAATGAAATGGTGAGCAGAAAAACTCTTTTTGAATAAAGAGATAATGTGAGACAGAGAGAAGGCAGTAACTGTAGACAACTATTTAAGTTTTTCTGTGAAGGAGAGCCAGAGAAATGGGAAAATATATAGGATGGATATGTGTGCAATTAAGAGAAGGGTGTGGTGATGTTTGTTTTGTTTTGTTTTTGATAGGAGTTAATGGAACGGTAAGAATGTCATTACAAATTGTCTAATAGAAAGAGGATACTTGATAGCAGGGTCAGCAACAAGGCAGAATAGGACGTTCCTGACTCTTCTTCCACTCAAGGAGGACACACCAAATAAACATCTATTTACAGATAAGTTACCTCTGGCTTTTGATAAAAACAGAGACACTTCATTCACAGTAACAGGAGAGAAGTCCAGAAAGAATGATGAATGAGTAGATTAATTCATTCACAAAACATTAACTGAGGACTTGCTACTATATTACATACTGGAGATTCACCACTAAACAAGATCAGGTCTCTGTATTCATGAAATTAGTGGAAGAGTTCTACCCTTATTTCTGTTTTCTCAATAAATCCTGAATTAAAGTCATCCGCTAAGAGTGAAGTTTGGGGGCAGAATATTTGGAGTTTAAGGAGAGAGAAAAAGATATGAAACTCTTTTTAGAAAGTGAAAAAGTAAACAGTGGGGAAATGTGGTATGATTTCTAGGCAATGTAAAGTGGCATTTGAGAATCACGGCCATGAGTTTAAAGCGAGACCAGTAAGCTTGCATTTGTTTTTCTTCAGCACTAGTGAGCTGCTGGGGCAGGCACAATGTAGGTTGATAAGTGGCTCTAATCAGAGTTAGGACTGAAGCTTTGCTAGGGTAAGTTTGACAAAAAAGACGTGGGAGGGAGTTAAGAGTGTTTGCCAGGGAATGATTTTAATAAGGGACCGTGGAATCTGAGCTGGTCAAGAAGGTAAGTGAAGACATGCTAGGTGATTGATGGTGAGAAAGTGTTAGGGTCAGTAGATGAATCTAAATTTTCAAACAAGGAAAATATGTTCCCATTATATGAATAATCTATCCTCTTTATAAAAAATTTGAAAATATAAAAGACTAGACAGTAGAAAGGGGGAAAAAACCAAGTACCACCACCCAAAGATAGCCAATCATTTATATTTGCTGTGTTTACTTCCATTTCCTTTCTAGTGATAATTTTTGGGTGTTGTATCAGTTTGCTAGGGCTGCCATAACAAATACCACAGACTGGTGCCCTAAACAACAGAAATTTATTTTCTTACAGTTCTGAGGACAGGAAGTCCAAGGGCAAACTGTTGGTAGGGTTTTTTGTTTGTTTGTTTTTCTGAGGCCTCTCTCCTTGACGTATAGATGACCATCTTCTCCATCTATCTTTACATAATTTTTTCTTTGTACCTATCTAGGTCCAAATTTTCTATTCTTACAAGAACACCACTCATACTGGATTAGGGACCACCTTAATGACCCCATTTAACTTAATTACTTCTTTAAAGGCCCTTTCTCCAAATACAGTCACATTCTGATGTACTGGGGAATGAGTACTTCAGCATTAAGTTTTGGAAGGTACAATGCAGTCCATAACAGGGGTGCTATTTGTTTTTAGTTTTTTTACATAATTATGATCATTCTATGAATATAATTTTTGTTCTCATATTTTACCTGATAATGTTATTAAACATTTTCCCATTTGTTCTTTAGCCTTTGTAAAATTTAAACAACTGCAAAATACTTTGTCAAGTGATTGAATTGTTGAATCATAGTCAGTCTTTGTTTTGAGCATTTAGATATTCCCTCCCCCCTTTTTTTGTTATTGTAAATAATGCTAAAGGTTTTAAAATAAAACCTTTATGCATTTTAGGTTTCCTTAGAATAGAATCTCAGAAGTGGATTACTTTATTAAAAAATTATCAATACATACTGGCAAATTGGAGAAATATTGAGTCTTTTATTTTCTTTCTACATGACTATTTTCTTTCCTCCTGCAGTGATAGACTGGAATGATGTTAGAAAACATAAATATGGTGACCTATCAGAGTCAGCATCCCAATATCAAGGTAAGCAAAAAACCTCTATTTAGCATGGGAAAATTTTATTTGACATCTCTTGTCGTAAAACCTCTGTTCTTAGAGGTCCGAGTTTACAAATAACTCACTGGTTAAATCAGTGAGTTAAATATTGCAGCTTACAGAGGTTGTCTATCAAAAGTAATATTCTTTGTTTTGAGCTGGAAATTAGGAAACCTAGATTCTGAGTATAGTTAATCCCAAATTACCTTCATAGTTTTAGGCACATTTGCTTATTAGCCTCTCTGTTTTTCCATCATTTTTACAAATTTAGTCTTGGGAATAAGGCAAAATTGGGTCATGTACTTCCACAACTGCTACTGAAAAACTCCTTCAGGGTGAAATAATTGGACTAGAAAAATGCTCAAGCCCCTATTTTACCCCAGAATTTCACCTTCTATCATTTTGGTATGTTTGTCATAATGACTTATGCTGTAACATTTTTTTCTTTAATAGAAGCTGCTGACATCCTGGAGCTAGGTAAGATATTAAATATTTTTCTTAGGTTTCTATTAAATGAGGAGAATTACTAAACTAGGAATTAAATTGGAACTAGTTTTAATCAACTAGGAAAAGAAGTGTGTTTCTGTCTCATAAATCAGTGAATCCTGTGCTCTTGTCTGCGTAATCAGCTCATGTAATTCATCTCAGCTGTCATGTAAAGTCCTACTTATCAGAAGGCCACAGACCAGGCTAACAAAAAGCGAGGGGAGGTGGTTAATTACACAGAGTACAGGGAGGAAAAGGAACTGAACTCAAGTGGAAGTAACTTTTAGTTTACTGAATCCAGAACTAAAATAAACCCACGTTTTCCATAAATCAGTGTTTGGTGGGATTGTCCCAAAAGAAGTTACTCATAAGATAAATTGAACTAAAATTAAACCTAGATTTTCCACCTTTCTTAACTAAATAAAAACAAAGTATTAAAATATTATCAGTAACAAGTGAGACTGATACTACATTTTGTTTTCCTCCTTGCTTGGTGTACTTCAGGACTAAGATTTGAGGAACAAAACTAGTACTAATATTTCTCAATGAGCTTTCAGGGTTCCTACATAACATCATTCTTAACATCTTAGACCCCTTTAAAATCCTTCTACGTGTTAACATAAATAGTGATATCCTGATACCTTTGTTAATTTTTAAGTGTTAATATTTTTATAGATTTAGTTATAGCAACTTTATATGTGTTTAGCTCTTATTATCATTGTCTATTTGCCTACTCTTGCCTTTTCTTACTATAACATATTACTTTCCATTGCCCACTGACACAGAAGATAACATAAAGTCATAGAACACTAGATTAGGAGTCAGAACTCCTAGGTTTTGTGAGAGCCAATTCTGCCACATAATAACTTTGTGACTCTGATCCTTAGTTTTCTTATTTGTAAAATGGGCATAATAATCCCATTCTGCCTACTTCACAGGGTTGTAAAGAAGATTACATGAGCTAATGGATGTGAAAACATCTTAAAAACTCTCAAATACTTTTCAACTTTGGAGGATTATTATGATTTTCATTCTGTTCAGCGGCTATACTCAGACTTTACTCTAAGTCAAACCTTCTGACATTCTTTGAAGTGAAGCATTCTATGAATGTGAGCTGAAGAAATGAATGAAATGAAATAATGCAGGTAAAGATGCCTGGCACTTGGTAAATGATAGTTATTTTTTATGATTCCTTGAAACTTTCCTCAAGCTTTCTAAGGTGCTGGTATGTGGTAGAAAAAGTATGGACATAGGAGTCACACAGGCCTTGGTTCAAATTCCTCACTTAACAATTTTGTGATTACAGGCAAATTACTTAATCTTTCTGAGCCTATTTCCTCATCTTTAAAATGGGAATAAAACCTATTTTGCAGGTTGTAATGAACATGGGAGATATCGAACATAGTCTGGCTCAGTGTAGGCAAATGGAAGACATTCAGTGGTAGCTGCTCTTGTTTTTGGTTTTGTTGCTAATATGAGTGATAATAACAGTTGTAGTTCAATGACAAATTAAGGCATATTGTAAACAACCTAATTGTTGGCAGGCAGTTGTAAAACATGGATACTCAATTTAATATAAAGTATATCAGTTACTAAATTATGTTAAAATTTGAAAGCGTATTTTTCCTTGTGAGAGTATTGGTCACACAGTCATATCCTTTGATATAAGTTAATCCTACATATTTCATTTTTCCCATCAATCATAGGGAGCAGCCCCAAATATCAAACTGAAATGAAATTCAGTACATCTGTAGAATCTCAGAATTGGAAAAGACCTTAAAATAATCTACCCTAGCCCAGCATTTCAAAATTTGACATTTTGAATTTCTTATAAAATATCTTGTCTTTAACTCCTCAAGTTGTTGAGGACTTAAAACCTCCTCAGGTGACTTGAGACAGATATTTATTGGGCCAAAATGTGTTTTTTTAAATTTCTATTAGTTATACTTCTAACTTTTAGGGACGTATGGAACAGGTTTACTCTACTTTTTATTCATTGGCCTCTGGTTTTTAGAAAGCTGGTCTAGGGACTGCCTTTTCACTTGCTGCTCTGTCACTTTCCTAGTTCAAGTTAACATCATCTCACACCTAGATTACTATAACAGCTTCCTAACTAGTCTTCCTGGTTCCAGCCTTATCCTCCCACCCCCTACAACGTTTCTACTACAAACCCTTCAATTCTTCCTCTTCTCAACAATGTGGTACATGAGGCTCTCTGATGCCTAAACACTGCCTTTATCTACAACCTCTTTTCTAAACTACTTTTTCTTTAAACTCCACCCTGCAGGCTTACCAGAAGATCCAGTTTTTAGAACTGTTTTTTCTCACTTCTAAGCCTTTGTACATGTTTTTATTTCTATCTGAAGAAAAGAGTCTTTCTCTTTGACTCCTGCTTACCCTTTTACACTTTAGCTTAGAAGCCTAAAGGTTACTTCCTTCGGGAAGCCTTCTGCAAGCCCTCTGGGTGTTCCCGTAGCACTCTCTGTCTTTCCAAATGTAAGTAACACTTGGCACAGTACTTATAGTTGACTCTTTTCGTCTCCGTCTCTAGCTAGAGTGAAGCTCTGCGAGGTCGTGGATAATATTTTGATCATGGTTAGCATCTCCAGCACCCAGCGCAACGCTTTGATATACAGTAAATATTTGTTGGATGGATGGATGAGGAATGGCTCTGAGACTTTGCTCTCTTACTCATGCTAATTGTTCATTTTTCCTTCAACTGGTCCTCAGGTGACATAGTTTTGGGTCAGTTAACCACTAGGATACCATTTAGGCTCTGGCTTGTTCTTTCTCTCAAAGTGCAGCTCCCAGAACTATATCCTAGGTGTGATTTACTAGTCCAGGAAAGCGAGAGTAGGATTATTACTTGTGTGCTTCTTCTTTTCATTCACTCAGAAACATTTATTGAGCTTCTATTAAATTTCATGTACTGTGGTAAACAGGGAATATAAAAAAATGAATAAAGCCCCAATCTGTAAAGAACTTACATAAATAATTACAGTGATAGGATGTGATGAGTATAGAAATAAAAGTGTAAACAGGATGTTATAAAACATAGGGAAATGGTAGAATTTGTTCTTGGGAAACAGGAAAAGTCAGATGGCTTTGCAGAGAAAGTAGCATTTTTGCTGAGCTTTTGTCACTGAGTAGGAATAACATGGGCAAAGTTAGAGGGCCAAGAAAGCCAAAAGTTTGTTTTAGGAATGTCTAAGGTCCTTTGTAGCTTGAATATTGTTATCCTGTATCTGTGAACCTCCCAAATCCAAACCTTTCTCATTTTGGGATACCTTGCTGGACCCTCCAAAAAGCCTTTGATTTCTTCTCTCTTACTAATCCTCTCTTTCTGTTACTTGAAGTCTGTGTCCTTTCAGAGGTGGTATAGTGAAAAGAACACTGGACCTGCTCTGGAAGCTTTATTTCTATTAAATAAAAATACCTCTATTGACTTTTCCTTAACCTACCAAGAACTCTTAGAATCTGTATGAAAACAAAAAAATACCTCCATCGAAAAATGATAAAAATAAAATACGTACTAGCTGATAAGCCTAAAAAGATCTTTAACTTTATTAGTAATCAAAGAATTGCAAATAAAGTATAGCAGTATTTCATTTTTCACTAATAAGGTTTATTAAAATTATAGAGATTGTTATAACACAGTTTTAGCAAAGATGTGGGAAACATTCTCTTGCAATTTTGGTAGGAATAAAAATTGGCACAATCTTCCTAGAGGATATTTTGGTGATATATATTGTATCAGAATCTAAAATATGCATGTTCTACATCCATTAATCTCACTCTTTGGGATTTGTCCTAAGGAGATAATCTTAACAGGGTCAAAGTTGTATGCACAAAGATACTTATCAAAAAATTAGAAAATACTTAAATGACAAATATTATTGCTAAGTTATATAAATTTTGGTATATATAAACAGTGGAACAGTAATAGTGGAGTAGGATTTGAGATCTAAAAACTTTGATTATTTTTATTGCTCTTAGGAATTTGGTTTCACATTTAGGTTGAACAAAGTAGAGTTCTTATAAAGGAATATGACCAAAACAATAGCTAGGCATGAGTAGTCAGCATGTCAAATTAGGAACAGCTGATGGATTTGGGACATATTTGGGGAGAGAATAGATAAGTATATCTAGGACCAATGGAGGTTAAAAGAAGGCAGACATTGGCTTACTACAAAGATTAGCCTTTCTATTTGCACTGTTAAATGATAGCCAAATAGTGAATGTCCCATGATTGCAAGTATTTAAGTAGAGGTTGGAGGAACCATTCAGGTCTCAACTTTTATATCACCTTGTCAAGATAACCTTTCTTGACCATCCTGCCTAAAACAGCACACATACCTTCTTTCCCTCTTTCCTTGCTTTATTTTTTTCTTTATTTGAAAAGAGCCAGGAATTATATAATTATTTATCTGGTGTCTCTGTTGTCCTCTTGATGAACTGACATTTATTTATTTATTGTCTCTCTTCCCCCTTAGAATGTAAGCTCCATGTGGACAGAGACTTTGACTGTATTGTTATTTGCTATAGATCACCAATGCCTAGAACCGGGCGTGGCATGTAGTAGGTGTTCAATAAATATTTGCCGAATGAATATATATTAGAGAAGGGGATTCATGCATTCAACTAGGTGACCTTTTGTGCTTTACATTTTATGGACCTTTTAATTTTTTAAAGGTACTTTTATGCCATTCATAAGTCCCTTCAGGGCAGGGAGCTTTTCTTCCTAAGAATAAATGCAACTATTGTGTGATGTACATAGAGTTTATAAAACACTTTCATAAGCATTATTAAGTAATATATATGAGATGGCTGGCTTTTTCTCATCTGTAAAGTCTCAGCTCTAGTATTTCCTCTGTAGAGTTTCTGTCTATAACTTGGCTAAGATATCACATCACCTCATTTTATTCCTTTTAAGTACTTACCACTTATTACCTTGTTTATTTGTTTATGTGTTATGTCTCATCATATACCAGAATGTAAATTCCATAAGGACAGGGCACCCCTGTAATTACTGCCTGGCACATAAGGATACTAAATAAACATCTGTTGAATGAATATTTGAAAACATTCAAATTATGTTTGAATGTTTTGAATTATAATGTTTAATTGAAAGCACTCAAATTATATATGTTTAAATTATAAAACATATACCTATATTAGTTATTAATATTCATCTTCACAGTAATTTCTGACCCCAGGTATGAGCTAGATTTCCCTATTCTACATTCTCAAGACAATATGTACAACCTCATTAACAAATTTATCATAATTGTAACAGATTATTTGTTATTATTTATTTAATATATCTACTTATCTCTAGGCTGAAAGTGCCATTAACTTAGGAACCTGTCTATCTTGTTACCCTAACATTTAACACAGTTCTTCTTACCTGGAAGGAATTTAAATATTTATTGAATGAAGAATGTATGTATAATCTTGTGAGATAGGTGTATCTCCATCTTTTAGATAAACAAACTGGGGCTTGGAAGGATTAAGTAATTTACCCAAGATAGTTAGCTATAGAAGTAAGACTGTTACCAACATCTTTTGATTACCAGTGTTACATTCTTTCAGCTACACTGTTAGTTCCTAGACACAGGTGTTAATCAAAATTACCTACATATTCTCAGACCACACTTGGAGCCTACTCAATGAGAACTTCTGAAAGTGGGATCCAGAACTCTCTTTAAAGAAATGATAAAAACTGAATATCATTGCCGGGCGCGGTGGCTCACGCCTGTAATCCTAGCACTCTGGGAGGCTGAGGCGGGTGGATCGCTCAAGGTCAGGAGTTCGAAACCAGCCTGAGCAAGAGTGAGACCCCGTCTCTACTATAAATAGAAAGAAAGAAATTAAT
>CAUYRT010107060.1:0-21121 GCA_963574885.1 Lepilemur ruficaudatus
TACTCTTAGCAAAACAGGAAATGTGCCACGTCATGGGCAGGGTGCAGCGCATGCGCAGGGCTTGTTTATCATCGGTCTGGCTGGGTGCGGCGCCGGAAATAGGCGCCATCTTGGGATAGGCCTTAGCGGCCCCCCACAGGCTGGTGCAGCTGACTCTGCTGCAACTGAACAGTTCAGTTTAGAAGACTCTGTCGTTTCAATTCCAGGTCATAAATGGTGGCTGCACTTTGTCTATTGTCTGTGTCACCTGTCTCCACCTATGATATCTTTCCTATAAAACATTTGATGTCTTGGTTTTCATCTCTAGTCTAAATCAATCGACCACTGGCATTGCTGGGTCCAAGAATTAACTAGAGCTTCCCAACACTGCTAAGTTCATGCTAAACTATTTGATTGACTGGTCTGTAAAGTCTGTTCAAATATGGAAGAAGTACAATCAGAAAGACTAGAAATTTTACTTTCTTTTTTGATGGGCCACAATGTAGGGAAAATCTGAAGAATACTTATCTTGAGCAGATGGAGTGTAGGTGAAAGTGGGAGGAGAAGCTTAGATGAGACACAAGATGCTTGAGTGCCTCCAACATGAATAGAAAGTCTACAAACTTGAGTCAACCCTGAGGAAGAAGTTTCCTAAGGTGCCTGAAAAAGCCTTGCAGAATGTTCACTTCCCATATACCCCCAGAGGCTGCCTCTGGGACTGTTTCCTGGCCTCTGCATCTTAACAAGAACTGAAGAACTTCTGGGCATTATCCCCAACAACCCTTATGGGGACATCATCTAAGTAAGATGAATCCAAAATACCTGGGCCTTTAGTAAAGGTTTCTTCCTGGGTGTGTGTATATTATGCAGATATGGAGGCCTCCATTGGATGAATTTTACTTTGATATTGATAATTCTATAGATCAAGTAATGCCCCAAGCACATATTTGTCAGAACCCACCTATTGTCCTGTTGCCTGGGATCCTGTGTCTCCTGGGCTGGGTCTGAAGTAGTGTCCATGGCCCAAATGTCCTCAAAACTTAGAGAGGAACTGGAAACATTCACAACATAGCTTAAAAGCATTTTTGATGTAGCAGATCTTAATTACGAGGATGTTAAAAATCTCTGGCAGTAACTTTGAGCCTCAACAAAGGAGAGATGTGATTTCTCCTGGGTCTGACCAGCCACATCCTTGTCCCCCAATCTGATGAGATTTTAAAGGAGTTTTAAAGGCTCTGTGATAGGCTCGCTTGAAATAGAAAGGAATTAATACATGACATAAAGAAAGTGTATCCATTAGAGCTGGTTATCCAAAAACTAATAGATTATAATCAGAAGTCAGAGGAATGTCCTCAAGGTTCTTAAATCACCTAGGGGAATTCTATAGGTAATTTTCCATGGTGGAGAATGGTTAAGGTCCTCTGAAGGGTGTTCTTCAGATTTTTGTCTACAGACTATTGTCCAAGGTTTCAGAAGGAATCCAGAATGCAGCCCTCAGTGAGAAGCCAAGACTGATTCATAAACCCATCCAAGCAGCCATCCATGAGCACAAAAAGGTTCAAAACCTAAGGAAAGAGGAGGAAGCTGATCTTACATTCCTGCAAGTTTACAAGAACAATAGATTGTGGCATCACACCTCAATGCTAACTCTTCCATAAACTCCATCCAATAAATGACTACTGTATTAAAACCCAGGGCACTGGAAAAACCATCATCTTAGAATTCTCTGAAACCCCCATATGTCTCCCCTAGATTTAAACAGGATGGACGTAGCCTGTCCTGCCAGCCTGCCTCAACCATTCTTAGCAACACTTTACCCTTTTCATCCACCAATCCTACATCCCATCACAGACAGACACACAGTGTTCTTACACGGGGGCTACCCATTTTATGTTGTTATTTATTTGCTTTACCCATTATCTGGTTGGATGATTATTGCTGCAAGAACTGAGGAAAAGCACCCAGCCATCATCTTATTAAATGACTTCAAACCATCCCTGAGACATTCATGAAGAACATTCTTCTCTCCTTGGCACATGTGTGTACTGAATTGAGATTTACTTTGCAAATTAAATACATCAATAAACTGCAGGTTGAAAATGGTAATATATATGGACCAGGTCTTCCTGTCTGGACAATCTCGAGTGGAAAAGTAACAGTGACTAAGCTACAAGAACTCTCCAGTTTGGATTTGACCCTTGTAGAAGTCCTATCTGTCTATGGGCAGCTGCCCTCATGAGACAGGGACCTACCTTAGGAAGCCTCCTGCTAAAACCAAGGTCACATTGCCTATGAGACCATTTTGATGCCCTAATATCTATGCTCACAATATGCAGAAGAGACATAAGAGCCCTTCATTAACAACCTCCTTAAACAGGGCATCTTAGTTCTAGCCCAGAGTCCACGTACCTCCAGACACCCAGTAAAGAGGTCAGGACATTTTAACGCTGATGGCAAACAAATCTGTTTTTTTGAGAACTTATGTCACCTTAATGAGCATGTCAGCCTGTTCATTCTATTGTTCCTAATTCTAATGCCATTGTCTCCAGGATCCCAGCGCAGGTCTCTGTTGTTTACCTGGCCAGTACATTATTTTTCCTCTCCAGCGTCTTCCCAGGCCCAATTTCTCTTGCCTTTTCTACCATGACCAACAACCCACATCAATTACACAGATGAGCTTAGTCGGGGAATTGCTTGAGTTGTTGCAGCTGCTAATGCTGCTTCTCCCAAGGACTATCTATTTCCTCCTGACACTTACCAACCGTAAAACAACTATATGACTGAAAGAATAAGGCCCCTGATTAGAAAAAGGCCATCAGAAAAACCGCAGGTTGCTACCTTCACCCTGTTTACAATCTGTTCATGCCCATACAAGCATCCCGGGATTCCTAAGTACCCTCTACCAGTCAATGTATCAGCTGGAGGACACACCTGGCAAAGCAAAGGTGCAGAACAAATCAGAAGTGCCTGTGTGTGCCTGGATTATCCAACATGGCGGCTTGTCATTGCACATGTTCCTGTATGTTGTAGCGCAGGAAGCTGGTCCGGGACCCATCCAGGGTTCAGCTAGCTGTTAGAAGCCTTTTAGCCACTAGCAAATTGAATGTATCAACTTTCTATACAGTGGTAAACACATGTCCTACTTATTATATAATATGCTTATTTTCTGGAGGGTCTCAGGCTTTCCCCTAGATCAGTGGTTTTCAAACTTTAGTGTGCATCAAGATCACTTGGAGGGCTTTTGTTAAAACACAGATTGCTGGGTCAAACCTCAAGTTTCCCATTCAGCACGTTTGGGGCCTAAGAATTTGCATTCCTAGCAAGTGCCCAGGTGATGCTGATATTGTCAATTTGGTGAGCACTCTTTGTGAACCATTGTTCTAGGGAAATCAGACATTATTACTTTGCCAAAACATTG
The DNA here is from genome assembly GCA_963574885.1 of Lepilemur ruficaudatus. Lineage (NCBI taxonomy): Eukaryota > Metazoa > Chordata > Mammalia > Primates > Lepilemuridae > Lepilemur > Lepilemur ruficaudatus. Next base: position 3,398 of record CAUYRT010107060.1, read on the forward strand.
GTCCAAAAATATATTCATTAACATAGACTCAGATTAAGTCCCCAATGTTATGAGACAAATTTTCCAATTTTTATGTAACAGCAGAACCCAAAAACTTGAAAGCTTCAGCAAGACAGAGAGCAAAAACTATGACATTAAGTCAAAATTAAGTAGATTTTTCGATAAAGACCTTAAACAGCCTAAAGCCTTTAGTTATCATAATGACACATAGTTCAGTAGCCAGAGAGCTCAATTCAGATGAAATGGAAATGGGATTGCCCAGCATGGTTCTAGCTTACATTCCAGCTGTTTTCCTCCAACATCTAGAACAGCAGTTGGTAAATTATAGCCCGTAGGCCAAACCTGGCCTGCCACCTGTTTTTGTATGGCCAGCAAGCTAAGAGTTATTTTTATATTTTTAAAGGGTTGATGAAAAACATGACTGTTTTATGAAAGTGAAAATTATACGATATTCAAATATCATTGTCTGTAAAGTTTTATTGGTACACAGCCATTTTCATTGTTTTTGTGTTGTCTATGGCAGAGTTCAGTAGTTGCAACAGAGAAACAACCCATTAAAGTACTTACTGTCGTGCCCTTTATAGAAAACATTTGCTGACCCCTGCACTGGAGGGAAAGAGTGTTACCCTGTGGCATCCGTTTGGCCAAGTGAAAACCGTGTGAAGCCTGCCAAGAAGTCATAAAGAGCCCTTAGGAGATGCAGGCCCATTGGCCTGAGGACTTGGGGCACAGACTGAAAAGTGCTGGGTTTCAGTATTCCCATAGGATTATTTATTACCCATCATTACAATTGCTGCATCTGCCAGAAAGACCTTTCCTCTTGGCCCCTTTCCAGGCCCCTCATCTCCCGATGTCTCTGAGCTCTTGCTTGCCTGCCCCGTCCTTATGCAATACTCCAGCAAATGGTTTAGTTACCAGTTCTCTAAGCTCAGCAGCTGCACTGGAAAATAAGTAAGTTCTGGGTTTGTGTGTATGGCCATCTTGATGGTGGTGAGTCTTCTCTTCATGGTCTTGCTATAAATATTTTATTTTGCAGCAATTTTATGGGGCGGGTGAAGTCCTCCAGATAGAAATAGAGGTACAACAATGCCAGATAAGACTCTACATGTCCATCAGTGTGGTGACATACAGGCCTGATAATTCCACTAGGGCAGTGGCAAACGTGTAGTCTCGCAATCTATGAATGACCACAATGGAATACTGGATCATAGCAAATTTACCAAAGGCACAAACATTCAGCAAAACAAACCTGGTTGTTTTGAATACTGAATAATCTTGTATTCAATGAGTGCAGGATCTCAAGAATGACTGACTACTTGGAACACTCTGTCCAAACAAACATAAATACATCATTCGGATGTGAAGCTTTCACTGATAAAGCTATAAAGCCCTTCTGCTTGCACATTTTCCTAAAGTCTCTGTACTTTTGTTGCCATGAAAAATGTGTGAATTTTTTGGTCTAAAACTAAAAATTATGAATTAAACCGCTTTAAAAACAAGGGCCCTATTTTTCCAGTTTCATCTTATGTTCAAAAACTTTTGATCTATTAAAAAGAGAACACCAGTCTAGGAATAAAATGTCTTAGTTCTATAAAAAGCAAAAATGTGGAGGTGGTTTTTGGTTTAAAAAGTCATTTGTATATCTTGTTTTTCTAAAATATATTTTTCAGATATGGAGACCTTTGTATAATATCCTTTTTAAACTTCAAAAGGTGGCTAAAAACATTTACATAATGAAAATGAGAAATTAAATATTTTCCTTTAGTATTAAGAATGTGATTTGCTGTTTTTCCTCCATAGGGAAAAGAGCAATTGATTTATGCAAATGTAACGTAATATGAGATTTCAATGTAATGTAATATGGGATTGGAATGTATCGTAATTGTGTTATTCTAGTTGCAATGGTAAGAAATGATGTCTTTTGTGAATTGGTGCTACCCAAACTCTAATAATCTAAAAATTATATGCATCTAGAAAAAAGTTTCCACTTGAACATTTTAGATAAATTTTTTATTTGAATAAGTAATACACTTTCATGGGTCAATAAAATCAAAACAATACAAAAAGTCTGTACTAAAATGTTTGTTCTTACCTCTGTTTTCATCTATTCCATCCAGCTTGTTCCTCATAGGTAACCATTTATACTAATTTCATGCTTATCATCTTGAGTTTTCTTTTGCAAATGCAAGCAAGTATGAATATTTATTCTTATTTTTCTGCCTTTTTTCATTATAAAAGGCAGCCAGTAAAGACAGTGTTAGCTATCTTGCTTTCTTACTATGTAACCTATAGATTTTTCTTTGTCTTAAATAGTCATAAATAGAAAGCCTCCACATTCTTTTTTTTTTTTTTTTTTTTTTTAAGCTGGATAATACTCTGTTGTGTGGCCTTACAAAAGTCTCTTCAACTGATCTCTTATTGCCAGAACTTGCTTGTTTCCAACGTTTTGCTGTTGTGCCCTTCAGGAACATTTTAGTTTCCCTCTATAGGTTTTGCACAGTTCCATGTTAAGCACCTGGTTTTTGTTTGTATGTAGTCCTTTCTCTTGTTCTGAGTAAAACTTTAAGGTGTAATATCTGTTAAAGTTTTCTAATATCTGTTTATTGAACAGTATATTTTATCTGGTTATAATTGGTTGTATTTTCTAATATTCACAATTTGCTTTTAGAAGTTTGAACTTATATGACATTAGGGTAATGAATATTTGTGTTTATTTAAAGTCTTCTCAGAACTTGACATTCCATACTAGGATTGTCTTTAATTAAAAGTAAGATTCCTAATAATACATTCATAATATAATACATGAAGTAGTACTCTCACACATAATCATAACAACTGTGTTTGCATGTGTTTTTCTTTGGTACTCACATGGAATTCCAAGATACTAGAATTCTCTTAAAAATGCCCAGAAGGAAAATTAAAGACTATAACTGATGTGGTCACAAATAACACTCATTAGGAGAATGATTTTGATTTATAAACTGTAAACTTCAGTATAACAATATGTGAGGTAATTTCTTATTTTAGTAAGGGACTATTTATTGCTCATTATAAAAGGAAGAAAATATTCTACTTCAGAAAGGTATAAAGATAACATAAAAAGTTCTAACATCAAAATTTTGTAAAGTAAAAATTTAATTGGATATATAAAAACATGCAATTTCTAATATTTCTAGAAATTGAATAGTAGAAAGCACAATTACTTTGCCTATCTAGATCTTATGTTTATGAATCTACAGATATAATCATGCATTTAGTCATTGCAGATGGCTGAGAGGTGCTAAATAAAACTCTCACACATGACTTTACACACATCTCTTAAAGTGGTATGACAGAACTGATTTCTACTGTACTCCACTAGCTGAATATTGCCACTGAGAAAACACTAGTAGTCAAAGTTAGTCTCTTGAGAACTTAAAACTACCATCTGTTAGAATGTCAACACCTTTGAATTAAAAAAGAGATGGAAACAATGAGACTAAACCAAACTTCAGATAAGTAATTAAAAAAAAAAACACATAGAATGTAGGATGATGAATGACTTTAAAATTAATTTATTCAATAATATTTATTAAGTGAGGACTATTATTGGGAACTAATACAAAGAGTTCTGGGGATACACTGGAATACAAATTAATTAGACTGCCATTTTTAGTGGGATGTATTCTAAGGGTAAAAAGAACAGCAATTACTCTATTGAACTTCATTGAGTAGCATCACTGTATTGATATAGTAATTCTATTTTGTAATTTATTAATTGTCAGTTAAAGCAAATAAATGTTACTGCTTCTAGGAATAAGGTTTTTGATATGAGTAAAAGTTAATATAAACTGTAAAGAATATAGTGTAGGGTTTAGTACATACACACACACACACATGCACACACACACACATGCACACATATCATGGTGCTGTTTTACTTTCCGTTAGTAGAATGACATCATAGATTGTGACTTTAAGTCAGACAAAATCATAAGAAATGTTTAAAATTCAACTGGATATAATTGTAAATGTCAGTAACAGTTGTAAAGTACTTGGGGATATGAAAGAATGCAAGATTTCATCAACTTCTAAGGTCTTTAGTATTAGATAGAAAAGATATTTACATATTTTAGAATCTCAACAAATCATATAGGCCAAATATGGCCCAAATATTTCCCATGTTAGTGGCCAAATTTTCCAACATGTAAGTAGCTTTACTCATCAAATTTCAACCACAGACACAGGTTTCAGGAAATATGCTTGACTAAATATGCAGAACAAAAATACCAATGAAAACCACCAAAAATGCTGTACAGAACATGGTTTTAAAATCTTAAAAGCACTGAAGAGCTAACAAGGGAGTAAATAATTTTCAGGCCAAAATCTCAGTGAGAAAAAAGTACAGAAGGCCGCATAGAGAAACAGAGAGGTGGAAAATATGAAAAAGTAATTAAGCGATGTGGAGGATGGAGTGAGAAGGTTTAACATACATGTAATTGGACTGCCAGAAATAAGGAAGATGGGGAATGTAAAAGAGGCTGTGTTGTGCCGGGGGCGGTGGCTCACGCCTGTAATCCTAGCACTCTGGGAGGCCGAGGCGGGTGGATAGCTCAAGGTCAGGAGTTCAAAACCAGCCTGAGCAAGAGCGAGAGCCCGTCTTTACTATAAATAGAAAAAAATTAATTGGACAACTAAAAATATATGTAAAAAATTAGCTGGGCATGGTGGCGCATGCCTGTAGTCCCAGCTACTCGGGAGGCTGAGGCAGAAGGATCGCTTGAGCCCAGGAGTGTGAGGTTGCTGTGAGCTAGGCTGATGCTATGGCACTCTACAGCCTGGGCAACAAAGTGAGACTCTGTCTCAAAAAAAAAAAAAAAGAGGCTGTGTTGTGAGAGATAACTCTTGAGTTGCCAATTTACAGATTCAAGAAGTACAGCCAATCTCAAGGACGATTAAAAAGAAAAGGAATCAATTCTCATTTATAGAAAATTAAATAACAAAGGGAATACTTAAAAGTAGGCCAAGAGAAAAGACAAATCGCCGCCAAAAGGGTTATAGATAGACTGACCTCTAACTTATCAAAAGCAGATATGGAAGCCAGAAAACTATATCCTTGATGTGGTGGAAGAAAAAAGTTGCCAAATTAAAATTCTGTACCCAGTGAAAATATTTTTTAAGTATGAGCATAAGATCTATATCTTTATAGATATAGATAACTGTAAGGAATTCTTAAGGAACTGTAGAGAGATGCAGGTCAATATCTCAGGTCTCATATTGTGGACTGGGAGGTCATTGAGTTTTAATATGTCCTGTATGATTCTCAACAATCTTTGCTTTCTTTTGTAGCTTATTATCACTTGCCAGGAAAAACTGCTTCCTCCTACTCTGCAATTCCTTGACTGGTGGTTACCATGTGACACTTCCCTGTGTCATTTGAAGAAGGCACTGTAAACCCGGTGTGCTAAGGTGCATCATTCTGCATCATTCTGCAGAAGAAATCTTCATGCCGTCCTTGTCCCAAATAATAAAGCTACACGTCACACGGATTGTTGGTTTAGACCTTGGAAAACAAATAAGAATCATGTTTTATTATACTTCCTCTGAACAAATACTGTGATCCCTTTTAAAAGTCAGTTATAAGTGTGCTTTACAAATTGCCAACTCAGGCTTTCTTTCAAGAGAACATCACAAAGTATCTTGTCATGTTGTAATTTTTTGCTGTGATCAGCTTGCTTCTTAATTTAACATCTTGCTTCTTAATTTAACATACCTGAAAGAATCCACCGTTCCTTTTGTACATTTCAATTGAAAGGCTAGTCAAGGAACTGGGTGCACAAGTGGTAGAGATTTTGTGTTGTGTGTGTTTGCTTTGTTCCTTTCTGTAGGAGGCTTTTTAGTAAATAACAAAGTCTCCCTCAAAGCCTGGTGTCTGAGTCTTATTTTCTGCAACAATTCATCAAATTATTCTTGAGCAGAGCAGTTTAATAAGCCCATGATATAGTCTCCAAGGTCTTCTTCAAGGCAAAAAAGGTAATCTGTCAGGGATCCTCAAAGGAAGGGGAGTTTTGTAACTGGAGAAATCCTTATTTTGCTGAACACCCTGACAAGGTTGCTGAGGTGAATTGCTCTGCATAGTTCAACAGGGAGAGAAATTTGAAGTTGCAGTGAGTATGTATGAGAATATGGGAGTGGAAAGAAAAGAACCAGCAAGGATCAAGATATACATTAAGAAACAAAAACAACAACAAAACACCTTGGGAGAATTGATCTATTCTCCTAGGGTGAGGGGTCTTAGGCTTTCATGTGCCTTTGGCAGCCAGCCTGGTGAAGCCTATAGCAGCTCTTAAATGCAGAAAATAAAATACATAGGATTACAAAAGAAACTGATAATATTGAAATACAGTTATGAAAATACAAAAAAGAAAAATATGAGATATAGAGATATAGTAATATATGTGCTCTGTTATTAACACTTTACATAAAAAGATCTAGAAGTGGGTCTGATTACCACCATAAATTTTGAAGTAGTGGTGAGCATAGGTGCTGTATTTCCAGATGCGGTAACTGTAATGTGATATGACAAAAAAACCCTGTGATTTCTATTACTGAGAAAGCCACAGGTACAGTTGACATGGTTGCCAACATTAGTGTTGGAAGGAAGTGTTTAACTTCAATATTTTTGTCTAACTAAGACCCTAGATAAAGAACTTCTGCTCTAGGGTATAATGTAAATTTCCTCCTTCCCCATGTAAATCTCCAGCTGAGACTGTGCTGGGATGCAATGCTTCCAGATGGGTGCAGGAAGGACCAGGAAACAGCATGGGGGGCTGGTCCCCTGCCAACTCTCGATGCCACGGCATTTACCAAGGGCTCAGTGGCCCGTGGCACTGCCTGCTGGCGGTAGAGTCGTGTCCCCTGCCTGCCGTCTTGTAGGCACAAAATGCGGGTGGCTAGGAAGAACACACAACGAATATCTGCTTAGAAGAGAAATGCACATAAAAAGCAGGAAATACGTAGATTAACTATTTTCCCTAAGGTACATTAAGAGCGTTCATTAGGAAGGCTGAAAGGATTTTGTGATTCCTTCCACCTCCTTGTATCTGTGAGGCACTTTTAGCTTCTCAAAGCATTTTTCCATCCATTATCTATTTTTTCATGACCACCATGGAGCTGGCAGTGCAGCTACTGTTCTTTTGCTTCTTCTTCCAAAAATATATATTTAAAACACAAATTTACCAGAATCAGAGCAAAAATTCAATATGGAATAAGTGGTGGTATTTCTGAGATGAACACAACTATTCCATCCTCAGAGGAGACACTCAAATGAAATATTTAACATATAAATAGTCTCCCCTTGCTGCTAAAGAAGAAGAAGGGCAGTACTAAGAGCTTATTAAAGGGAATACATTTTTAGGTAGAATTTTTCCAAAACAAGTATATGTTTATAAAAAATTCAAACAATACGGAAGCATTGAAAAGAATACTTAAATTTTTTCCCCCACCTAATAAAAATACATTGGAGAAATTGTGTCAAGCATAGCCCGGTTAAGGGACAGAAATAACAACAGTTATTTAAATATAGACAATTTAATATGAAGAATTGTGAAACTAGGTCTAAAATTGTTACTTAGGTAATTGGAATGCTTAAAGGGAGGTGTCTGCAAACTAAAACCCACGGGCCTGTACTTGTTTTTGTAAATAAAGCTTTATTAGAACACAGCCATGCTCATTTGTTCACACATTGTTTGTGGCTGCCTTTATGCTATAATGACAGAGACAAATAGTCTAGACAGAGACCATATGGCCTAAAAAGTCTAAAATATTTACCACCTATCTAGTCTTTTGCCAGACAAGTTTGCTGACCCCTGCTGAGTATTAAGGTGCTAAGGAGACAGCTTCTGGCTCCAGAACTGGGGGAAAAAGACAAGGGGTTGGAATTGCTAAAGCTTAGAAGTTTGGAGGAGTCAAAATCAGACTCTGAGGAGAGAGTGCTGTCTGCCTGCTGCTGCTGTCTCTCAGGGAGAGAATGCCCATAAATGTTGGAAAACTGTGAACCAGATCGGTTTGAATGTTTAAGTGAAGAAATAGGCTCAAAAGGGTTAAGAGACTTGCTTGAGACCACACTGCCTAGGCTCTAGCTCCTCTTGGAAACAGAATTTCAGAACTGGTTTAAAATAAAGGAGATGGTGCTACTTTGCAGTCCCATCGACAGTGCATGTGTTCCTTTGCGTCTGCATCCACACCAGCATCTACTGTTTTTGGACTTTTTAATAAAAGCCATTCTGCCTGGGGTGAGGTGCTATCTCATTGAGGTTTTCATTTGCGTTTCCCTAATGATTAGTGACAGTGAGCATTTTGTCATATGTTTATTGGCCATTAGTCTGTTTTCTTTTGAGAAGTTTCTGCTCGTGTCTGTTGCCCACTTTTTAATGGGGTTGTCTGATTTTTTTCTTGCTGATTTGCTTGAGTTCTTTGTAGATTCTGGTCATCAGTCCTTTATTGGATGCATAGCTTGTGAACCTAATGGATACAATGAACACTATCTGGGTGCTGGGCACCCTTTTAACCCTGACTCAAGGATTACAAAAGCGATCCATGTAACCAAAACCATTTGTACCCCCGTAATACCTTGAAATAAACTTAGTTTTCATTTAAAAAGTTAAATTAAATGATTAAATTAAAAAGGCAAGAGCATGGCAGGACTGTGGGGTGGGAAGGACATTCTCGCTTAAGGAACAACTCAGAGGGAAAATGCAGTGCAGGTGTAGAGCTTAGAAGAGAGCTTGCAAAGTTCCAGCCCAGGCAGATTAAATCGTGATCCCTGGATGTGGCCCTCAGATGTCAGTGTTTCTGGAAGCTCTCCAGGTGATTCCAATGTGTGGCCAAGGCTGAGACCAAGTGCTTGAAACCATGGCATACATGCGCTGTAGTTCACAGAGGCTCTTTCTCTTCTGCCTCACTTGTGCAGTTATCCCACTGCGGAAGAGGTCCATCATTTTAGGGCAGAAGAGAACACTTCTGCATCTGGTGGGCAGGAGGCACTGGGTGGCTGAGAAACAGCAGCCCCTTGTCCGTCAGAAACAGTGTCAGGCACGCTTGTTCCCGGTGCTGTGGCCACCAGGAGGGACAGCTCGCCCCAGGCTACGTGCTGAGAGCAGCGTGGCTCCCTCTCCCATGCCCACCCAGTGCAGACGAGTCCCTTAGTGAAATGACTTTCAGAGCAGCAGCATTTGTGTAATGAAGGTAAAACAAACTCTCCTGAGGGAGGAAAAGTCCCACTCAGAAGGAGGCTGGGGCAGGAGAGATGGTCACAATCCCAGGTGGCTCTGAATGGAGGACCCGACGGGTGGGTTTGCTGAGCTGCACAGCCTGGGGCCTGCTCAGCGCAGCTCCTGGCTGGACCTGCCTGTTGCCTTTCACGTGGGAGAATGCACAGGGAGACCGACTGAAAAAGCAAACCTGGTTCTTCTTTAAATTTTTTTTTTCTACAACAGAAGTAGTATATTTGATTGTAAAACAATTTTTTTGAAATACTGACAATCACAAAGTAGAAAATCATTACCTGTCATTCTCAGACCCAGACATGACTGTAGGTAGAACTTTGGGGTAATCAGCCTGGACATTCAATGCATATATAAAATATAGTAGAGATACAGCAAAATTCATATCATATTTTTTAACTCAGTATATCTCGAGCATTTTCATTTGTAGCATTATTTTAAATGGTTTGTTGGATTTTACCATCATATCACATAGCTTATTTAATCATTTCTCCATTTTGGACACTTGGGTTGTTTTCGCTTTTCCTTCTCCATAAATTATAGTACAAGGAACATCCTTATAGATAAGTGGTGACCCACACACTTGATTAGTTCTCAGTTCCTTGTAAGTTCCCAGCTGTGGGCTTTTGTGCCTTCTACTTGGAGCACTTTCCCTCTCCAGGCTCTTTTCTTAGTTAACCTCTATTTTTTTCTTCAAGTCTGTCCTTATAATGTCTGTTCTTCCAAGGAGCCATCCTGATCCCAAGGCTGAGTTAGGTCTGTCGGTTATAAACCTTGACAGCATCTTGCTCTTTCCTCTTACAGCATAGCACATTTACTCCTGTCTTCCAATAGTGTTGGGCCTGCAGGAGATACCCAAGCATTTATTTGCTGATGGAATTCACATATACGTCAATCTTGCTAAGCTGGGTGGTCAGGTACCTTTTTGTCTTTCAGGGAGGAAAAGCTGTAGAAGACTGATTTGCCTTCCTGCTCACCTTCAGTCCTACGGCTTCAATAAACAGGTTGCTGGAAATGAAGCTGAGACCTGGGCCTGAACATCCCAAATGTTAGTTCCTAATTGTTCCTGCCTGATGGCCACAGTCAGCCCCACCAACCCAGGCCAGTCAGCTCAGAAAGCAAGCCTTGGTTTTTCAGAGGACAAATTTCTCTTTATTAGGGGAAAATTTCCATGTCTGTTCATCTGTCCATCCATCCAAACTGCACAGATTGGGTGTATATTATTCTTTCACTCAACAAATATTGAGTGCCAGGCATGGCTCAAGATTTAATGAAAATGGTGGATAAATCTCTTTCCTCTTGGAGTTTATAGTTCATCACTTATGCGGAAAGCACTGTGTTATCAATTTAGAGCATATCCACAGTGAAAAGATATGTTTCTCATCCCCACAGAACTTACAGTGTACTGAGGATTTGTGGCAAGCACACAAACAGCCATACCACCAGTTGAAGGTGATATGAGAGCTGGAAACTTAAGAATCATGGGACGGTATAACATCGTCTCCTTCTTCTGTGGTTTCTGAAGGAGCTTTCGTGTCTGTATATAATCTCAATTCTTGGTTCAATGGTGGGAACACCACTCAATCTACTCTATACACTCTGGCCTTAGTCAATTGGTCTAGGGAAGGAGCCTGACATTAACTTGGCTAATTTACTTCCTTCCCTGAGATATCTCAAACTAAAATTGAGAGGTTCTGTTTCTTTCTAGGAGTGTGCATTTTAAGAGACAAAGTTCCTAGGTGCTGTAGGCAGGCATGTTTCCTGCCATGTGAATGTGTCAACCTAAATAACAGAGAGGGAGATTCTCTTGAAGAAAGTGATGATTCTTCGGGAATAGGCATTGCCATGGGCATAGCAAACTACGTGCATGTTCAGGGAGGGGAAGGAAGACAAATGTTTTTAAAGGAGAAATGAAGAGGATTACATAATTGTTTTAAGATAATTATCTTTGGCTATAGTAACAAGGGTGACACCAGTCCAAGACTGGACAGACAGTTGCTAAGCAGATGTCCTTGAAGAAGTATTTTCTGTGTGTGTATGGTTGGATGGTCTTTGTGCAAGATTTTGGTTTTTGCAGTCTCTTGTCATAGTTCTTGTTATCAGGCATTCGTGCATGAGAACCCTCCCTTCATGGCCTTCCCTGCCTCTATTTGTCAGGGTTTTTAACACAAGTGACTCCATTTTGACTCTGACAACTTTCACAGAACAAAATGGGCTGTAGTGGGAGAAAATGAAGCCAAAATGAAGAGAGATTTAGGAGATGGAGTGTCTGGTGACCTTTTATTTCATGGTTCCAGTGTTTCCTGCAGCCCAGCTGTAACTTCTCTCGTATTTTATTAGTTCAAGCCTTCCTCGTATTCCAATGGCCAATCTATTCATCACTGATACTTATTAGAGTTACATCCAGCCAAAGAATCCTTTCTAAATTGGAAGGCTTTCCAGAGGAGGTGACATTTAAGCTGAGTCTTAAAGACTGAATAGCACTTTAGACATTTTATAATACATTTTAGCTTTTGGTCCAAGCTTGAGCCACCAAAAAAAAAAAAAAAAAGGGGGGGGAGGAATACTTCAGTGGTTGTTTTGTACTTTAAAAAATTGAAATAACCTTTCCCTCAATAATATTGAAAGTTTGAAAATGTCAAATAATATAGAAAAAGTGGTTTGTCCCCTTCCCCTACCTCCACATAATTCTACTCTCCAGAAATAACCACTGTTAACAATTTGGGATGATCATTTAATATGCAGTATTCTACAGTCTGCTCTTTTTTCAATAGGGGTATTTAAAAAGGCTTTTGTTTTTTGAAAAAACTTTTTATTTGGAAATAATTTCAAATTCACAAAAATTTGCAAAATTAAAAATAGTACAGTGAAAAGAAAACTCACCTAGATTCACCTTATTTTATTTGCTCTATTGTTTGCTCTCTCTCTTTGAATTGTTTGAAGGCAAGTTATGTACATCATGGGCCTTTCCCTCTAAGTCTTTAGAGTGGACAGTCTAAGAAAAGGAATAGTCTCTCACGTAATTACAGTACAGTTGTGCCACCTTCATAAATTTTCACCAATACAATAACTTTATCCAACCTATTGTTTATGTTCCAGTTTTTTCAGTTGTCCTAGTAATGCCCTTCATAGCTTTCTTCCCTTCCAGTACAGGATTCAGTCTAGGGGCAGGATTTCCTACTGATGGAATCACAGTCGGTATTCTTTTATATCTTATCTCTTTCACCTGACATAATGTTTTTGAGATTCTTCCACACTGTTGCGTAGCTCAGCAGTTCATTCTTTTTCTCATTGCCGTTTAGTATTCCATCGTAAGAGTACACCACCATTTATTCATCCATTTTCCTTTTGCTGCAGAATGTTTTCAATTTTTGGCTATTATAAATACAATTTTCATGAAAAACCTTTATGAACCCTTTTGTGGATATATATTGCTATGTATCTTGGATAATTAGCTTGGAGTAGAATTGCTATGTCATACAGAAAGCTTATATTTACATTTTTAAAGGAAGTGCTAAATAGTTTTCCAAAGCGCTTTTAGCATTTGGAAACTCATGCCAGCTGTTTATGAGAGTCCCACTATCGGCTCCGTGTCGTAACTAAGGCTTGCAGTTGTCAGTCTTTTTATTTTAGCTTGTTCTGATGATAATACAGTAGTATCTCTTTGTGGTTTTCATTTGCATAGCCCTGATTAATTTTAAGTACCTTCTCTTGGGCATTTTGGTCATTTGGATATATTCATTTGTAAAATGTCTTGTCAAGTTTTTGCCCATTGTTTTAATTGGGTAGTTTGGCTTTTCGTATTGATTTCTAGGAGTTCTTTACATATTTTGGATGCAAGTGATGTCAGAGTTTTATGTGTATGTGTGTATAGTTAATATTTTCTCTCAGCTTTTTTTTTTTGAGATAGCGTCTCGCTCTGTTGCCCGGGCTAGAGTGAGTGCCGTGGCATCAGCCTAGCTCACAGCAACCTCAAACTCCTGGGCTCAAGCAATCCTCCTGCCTCAGCCTCCCAAGTAGCTAGGACCACAGGCATGTGCCACCATGCCCGGCTATTAGCCTGGCTAATATTTTGTATATATTTTTAGTTGGCCAATTAATTTCTTTCTATTTTTAGTAGAGACGGGTCTCCCTCTAGCTCAGGTTGGCCTCGAACTCCTGACCTTGAGCTATCTGCCTGCCTCAGCCTCCCAGAGTGCTAAGATTACAGGTGTGAGCCACTGTGCCTGGGCTCTCAGCCTTTATCTTTTACTTCCTTTATTATTCCTCATTGTTGTCTGTGAAGGAAAAAAGATCAAAAATTCTTTTATTAAATTTTTTTTTTTTTTAAATATATACAGAGTCTTGCTCTGTTGCCCAGGCTAGAGTGCGGTGGTATCATTATAGCTCCCTGTAACCCCAAACCCCTGGGCTCAAGTGATCTTCATGCCTCAGCCTCCTAAGTACAGGGGACTTGGGCACAAGCCTCCATGCTCAGCTAATTTAAAAATTTTTTTGTAGATACAGGATCTTGCTATGTTGCCCAGCCTGGTCTTGAACTCCTGGGCTCAAGCGATCCTCTCAAAGTGCTAGAATTATAGACGTGAACCAACATGCCCAGCCTTTTAATGGTGTCTTTCATGGACAAAAGTTTTTCACTTTGGCCAAGTACAAAGTGAAAGATTATTTTTAATCTTTCAAAAATAATTTCAGCTTTCACATTTCACATGTCTGTCTCTAATTACTGTTTGCGTATGGTGAGAGATAAGGGTCAAGATACTGTCTTGTGTGGGTTTTCGACCCTGCCTCCAGCGGGGCTCTGGGCTCCCAGGACTGCATGACTGTGGACATCTCTCTCTGCTCACCAGCCCAGCCTGGCTCTCTGACTGCCGTGACTGCACACCCAGCAGATAGTACACGAGGTGGATTGGTGGACACGGAGATTTAGCTTTACATTTAAAGCTCTTCCGGATTCCAGTCTTTCTTGCCAGCCCACAAGGTTGTTCTAAGCTCCACTGATTTCTCCTCATCCCTGAAAACTCCCCCTGCCTATGACAGGTTGGATTTTCTACATACTCATGCAGGATCTGGCAGACACCTCCGGGAGGAAAGCAGCCTGGATCTCTTCTCACCTGGGAGGCCTCATCCTTCACCAGCACTTTGTTTCTTTAGGCTTTTTTGCTTCCATGACTCTCTGGTGTCACTTAAAACTAAACAGTTGTTTTAGCTTACCCATTTCTTCCTAGTTGTCACAGTGAGTGTGATGACCCTTCGCAGCTGTCTGCATCATCCCTGAAAGCTAGAAATCTAGTTCCACAGCTTTCAACTACTATCTCATACCGACAATTGTCACATGCTTATTTTGAGCTAGGACTTTGCTAATGAATCCCAGACCTTTACCCCTAGTTGTCCTAATGTTCCACAGCCTCTTAAGTGCACATATCTTAGACGCAGCTCATCTTTCCCCGGAAACCAGCTCCTACCTGGAATTTCTCGTCTTGGTGAGCACCATTCCCCACCCTCTCAAGTCACCCAGTCCCTGGACTTCTTGTTGACTCTCACATCAGCAGGTCGCTCATTTCACTGGAATCTACCTTGGAAAATCTCACACATGCCATTGCCTCAGTTTCCCCTGCCATCACTCTGCTCAAGGCCTTCACAGTCACTGGTCAAAACTATTACAATGGTCTACAGCTGAACCCTAGTCTCAGTCTGTCTCTCTGCCTCTTCCTGCATCATCTTCCTGAGTACTTTGAGTGATCTTTTAAAATAAATATCTTTTTGAATATTCAAACATGATCAAGTCACTCCAAGACTTAAAAATTCCTGGTAGCCCTCTTAACATCCACAGAATAAAGTATAAATCCTTTAGAACTCGGAGTCCCTCACAGCCCAGCCCAAGCCTATCTTTCTAGTCACATGTCCAGTTGACTCTGAATCTCTCTCTGTCCCCTGAAAAAAAAAATGTGCATTCTCACCTTTGCGCTGTTTTCCCATCCTACCTGCAATACCCTTCCTTAGCAAACTTTCTCTCTCTACTCCAAGAGCCAGCTCAGATGACTTCAAGCCATCTCAATTTTTTCTAAAAGCCACTCACCCTATATAAAAGAATAATTTATCCCATGATTTGGAACTCCATTATAAATGCCAGTCCACTTGGTATTACCAGTTTTTATTCATATATCTGTCTTTCCTGTTAGGCAGTCACATTTTAGGGGGAAGTTTATGCACTTACGTACCCCCACCTATTAGGCTGAGTAGGTTTTTGCTAATTTGAATCGGAAATAGTTTATGTAGTCAGGGTGTGACCTGATTGTCACATTGAGCTTTGAACATCAGTTTGTGGGATTTGTATTTTATCTGCTGGACAATGGGAGGCATTAGGCCCGGGGCTGGGTGGGCGGTGGCTGATGAAATGCACTCTGCCATGCTTAACAAAAATGGGGCCGCGTCAAACAAAAGAGCAGTCTGGGCATGTGCGGAGGCAGGAAGGGCAGCTGGGTGCCTGTTCAACCCACAGCCCTGAATAATAATCTACCTCCAACATTGTGAATAGTCACATGAAAGTGCTATTCCTGCAGAGAGCATTTAGCCAGTTTCTGAATGGTCCCCATGTTGGCTTTTGATTTTAATATTCGATTTAATGTGCCAAAGGTTGGTTTGTTTAAATTGCCCTGTAAGCAACTTGTAGATATTTCTTGATGCATTGGCTGGGCTGGCTGTCAGTGTAAAAAGCAGGTTTTTTATGACATGGCTACATGTTCTGCTTCCTGCTGGCCTCATGTGAGGAAATAACCGTTCAGTTAAAGGGATGGGGAGGGTCCAGTCCCTGCTTCACTCCCTTCACTCCCCTTTCCCTAGCGGGAACCCATGGACCATCCACCAGGACCTAGGGCCCACCAAGGCTGGACATGGCAGGGATGTAAGCAACCCCAGCAACCCATTTCACCGCAGAGTCAGATCACCTGTGCGGCTCTTTTGTTTCTCTCCCCTTTACTTATTTGTTTTCCCCTTGGTCTTGAATTTCTATTTTATTAACCTTGTATATTTCTTCTGCTGAAAACCACATCAAGTACATTTTAGAAAAACTCAGCCTATAAATAAAACAAACAAAAAATAAGACAATAGCATGCCTTGGGAGAAAAAAATACGTGTTTATTATAGAAATTTTAGGCTGGGTGCAATGTCTCATGCCTGTAATGCCAGCATTTCAGGAAGCCAAGGCAGAAGGATCGCTTGAGGCCAGGAGTTTGAGATCAGCCTGGGCAATATAGCAAGACCCTGTCTTTACAAAAAAATAAAATTTAGCCAGGCCTGGTGGTGTGCACCATTGTCCTAGCTACTCAGGAGGCTGAGGCAGGAGGATCGCTTGAACCCAGGAATTTGAGATTACAGTGAGCCATGATTGGGCCATGGCACTCTAGTCTGGGTGACAGAGCAAGACTCCATCTCTAAAAAAGTAAGAACAAATTAAAATAAAAATAAAAAAAAGAAATTTTATGAAACATAGATATAAAGAAGAAAGTGAAAATTATTCTTTTAGAGAACACCAGTATTAACATTTTGGTTTATATTTATGTATTTTTACATAAAATTCATATACTATATTTATATAATATAGTTAGCATATCTATATGTTGACATATAGATATTGTCATGCTTTAAAATTCATGTTGAAATTTAATTGCCATTGTAGTAGCGTTAGGAGGTAAGATATTTAAGAGGCTCTGCCCTCATGAATGGATTAATGCTGTTATCCACTGGGGTGGGTTAGTTATCATGAGTGTGAGTTCCTGATGCAAAGGATGTTTGGACTGATTTCCTGTCTCTGTCTCTCCCATTTGCCTGTCCTTCTGTCTTCCATCACGGGAGAGGGCAGCAGGGAGGCCCTCCCCAGGTGCTGGGGCCAAGCTCTTGGACTCCCCAGTCTCTAGAACCATGTGCCAAGTAAATTTCTTTGCTTTATACATTACCCAGCATGTGGTATTCTGCTACAGCAGCACAAAACAGGCTAAGACAGATATATACACATACGCAGATGGATTAAATATGCATTTTAATAACAATAAAACAATTATAAGTTCTGTTTTATAACCTGCTTTTCTATTCAACAATATATCTCTCCTTGTCAGTATGTATTCAATCTACTTTCCAGATAAATGTAGTGGAATAAAGTTAGAACCTAGATTTTATTTCCCTCTATGTCTAATAAAATAAAACCAGCAGTTTTTATTTTAAGCAACAACAGTAATAACAAAAAACCAATAATAACAAAATAAAGAAACACAGCCCCATCAAGATGGTAAACAAGAAGACAAATACTTTTCTTTCCAACCCCATGAGGAAAGAAGATTATAAACGAAATCTTGAGAATTTTTGCACATGTCCTCTAATTGGTAAGATAAAAGAATAAAAATTGAGCAAGAAGCTTAAGATATCTTCTGTCTGGGGAAGTAAAAACAGCTGCTGGGAAGAGATGGGT
>CAUYRT010107061.1:0-18110 GCA_963574885.1 Lepilemur ruficaudatus
AATTAATTTCTTTCTATTATTAGTAGAGACGGGGTCTCGCTCTTGCTCAGGCTGGTCTTGAACTCCTGACCTTGAGCTATCCACCCGCCTCGGCCTCCCAGAGTGCTAGGATTACAGGCGTGAGCCACCGCGCCCGGCCTATTACCTTTGTTTTTAATAGAAACTATTGAATTGTAAGTTTATATAAGTTTTGGTAATGGTATGTTTAAAATCAGCTCAAAGAATTCCTGAAAATTTAGCCATCAGCTCTGTCGAGCTGGCCCCGAGCTGGCTTCAGCACACCGCTGCCTCCTCCCGGTGCAGAGGAGGGCCTGGAGGACCTGTGCTCCCCAGCACCCTCAAGCACCCCAGCCCTGGCGCCAGCCTCCCGCTCAGCGCTCCTGCCATCAACCTGCACCTCCCTCTCCAGGACACCCTTTGGCCTCCGTGTTCCCAGCACCCACCGCTCTGCTGCAGGCTGACCTCTGGCAATGCCCTGAGGAAACTGCTCTCAAAGGTGGCTTCTGGCACGGTCTTCTCCTCGGTCTCTTTGGCAGCCTGACCATGGTGACCACCCTCTACGCTCTGCTTTCCTCCCTGGGTTCCAGAGCCTGAGTCCTGGGTCCTCCCTCTTCTCTCTGGAAACTCTCCTGCACCAGCGCCCCGGCTCTGTCCTGGGCTTCTTATTTCTCTAGTCCACTCCTCTGAGATCCCTCCTCCCCCAGGCTTTACTTGCCACCTTAAGGAGATGACTCTGGATGGGTCTCTCTAGGCCTGACTTTTTCCTAATTCTGCAACCACCTGCTGGAAGTCTGCCCACGGCTTCAGGCTGGGGCTGGTGCTCTGGCCTGGGCTGTGGCCACCTACAAAGGCCAGGAATTCTCCCTGGAAGATGGATGGCAGCTTGAGGGCCAACGGGCCCGTGTCTCCACATCTCAACACACAGCAGCCCCAAAGGACATATCTGTTTAATTGAATTTACATGGGGAGGTTATACCGCAGTGGAAAAACCACCCTGAAAGTAAGTTCTTTCTTTCTTACTCTGAAAGTAAGTTTGCCCTGCAAAGGAAGTTCTGAACATCTTCTGTGTGGTAGATGGTTGCAGCACTGCCCCGGGTTCCTTCAGCTTCCCTGCGTCCACGTCCCCCCACGCAGACTTGGGCCTTGGCCCTGTGATCTGCTTTGCACAGCGGGAGAACAGTAAACATGATGCAAGTAGAGACTCGGATTGCACTCGGGCTTGACCTCTCTCGCTGCCATGGGCACCCTGAGGCCACCTGCGACCAAGCCCAGCTGGCCTGCTGGAAGGTGTGTGGCCCCCCTGCAGGAGAACCTGGGCTCAGCCAACAGCCACTGCCAGACCCGAGGGAGGCCCGTGCCCTCCCTCTGACCACAGATGTGGAACCGAGTCCAGCCAAGCCCAGTCCCTACTGCGGACCAACGTCATGGTAAAGCTTATAAATAAATTGCTGTTAGGCCACTAAGTTTCAGAGGTAGTCTGTCACATGCAAAAGCTAAGTGAATCCCTTATCCACATAATGCACCACACAGCGTCTGGGGAGATGAGGAATGGTCAGGCCCACAGGCCACCCAGCCACAGGCTGTGTGGTCAGGGACACAGGGAGGGCCAGGAGGGTGCCCCCAGATTCTGGGCCAGGATTAGGATGAGGGGGTGAGGCATTCACCTCGCACACAGAATTTAAGGGAGTATCCTAAAACTCAGTAATCAAGGTACATACTGTAATATTTTAATGCAATATTTAAAAAAATCACATTGGCAAACTATAGCCCATGTGCCAGCTACCTATTTTTGCAATAAAGTTTTGTTGGAATTATTGCTGGGATTAGGGTTAGGCAAGCCAGGTAGAGTCATCCAAGTACAGGGTCAGATTTGTTTTTATTAAAAAGCTTGATTAAAAAAATCATGGATATTGCCTTCAAAGTCTAGCCCCAGCCCCCCCAAAAAAAATGAAAAGAAAAAAAATCATGGATTTGTTTTTTGCATTAACCTTATTTGTTCATTTGTTTTCTTATTTAGCTCTTGATTTGGGTCAAATCCTTCCCAACCTGCTGACTGGCCCCTGAGATCCGGCTGGACTGCAAACTTCTCACTGTCTCTTAGGTCCCCGCCAAGGTCCCAGTTTAACCTTGCTGGGCAGTTACACCTGCTGAGAGCGAAGCCGATGAGCTCACGCACCACCTGAAAGAAATCAGGGGTGTGAGGTGACCGGAGAGCTGGGACCAGCGTCCAGAGGAGCCTGGTCCCCCTGAAGGCTCACCATGTTCCACCAGTTCCAAAGACTCCTCTCTGTGGCGTCCCTTGATAGTTCTCATGGGCAAATTTTAGGAGTTCTCGGATTAGATCTCCAAATCACTTTAAAAAATGTTTTGGTTTATTTGTGTATTTGATTCTTTTTCCACTTCTATTCTGTTCATATCCAACCTCAGTTAACTCACTGAAGCCAGCGATAGCTGGAATATTGATGAATAAGTTGTTGGTGTTTTACAAAGTATATCTCTAGCCTTTGGCCTTGGACCGTGGAAGCCTGTGCCTGGGAGTAGACTCTCCCAGGGGTGCGGTGCAGAGCCCTGGGTGGTATTTACAGAACTTTCCCTGGAAGAACCACCCAGCCCTCCCCTGGTAATCGCAGTGTATTTTGACACTAAGTTGGATACTCCTCTCTTCTCTAAAAAACTATCTTTTCTTCTCCCCAAATGACCAGACTTTTACAAATCAGACTTCAGCTCTCTGGTAGGCTTGAGGGAGAAAGCGCCGTTGCCTTCATACCAGGGAGACTCTGGGCTGAAACTGGTGACTCTCCCACCCCCACTGGGTTTCTGCGGCTCCCATGCCCAGGCTGGGAAAGGTGGTGCCAGCCTGCGGCATCTGAGGAATCTGTAGGGGAGGGGATTTATTGGTGGGAGCGGGAGAGATTTTTCCATTACGCTCTGTTGCTGTTCATCTGCACGCTACACCTTCTCAGAGTTTCACCACAGAGTGATTCCATTTCAGGGACCTGCTTTTCCTCTCTGGCCTCACTGACAACACCAGCGATGCGCGTTTGTGTTTTCTCTTTACGCCTCCGCAGGTCAAGCCAGGAGTTCAGACCGTGCTGGAGGTTGGGGGTTCAAGACGGCAGCCTTCTCCACCGAGGACAGAGAGGGGCTCACCTGTTTCCAGAGAATCGGGATGTGGCCATCGGGCTGGTCACACAACCGAGTTCCAACGTGCCCAGCCCGCAGCCACTGCCAGGAACAGGAGAGTAACGGGGGTCCTTGCCCTCGACAGTCATCTCAGGGGTAACCTGGCCTCCTGCCTGCTCTGCTCAGGAGTCAGAAGGCCGCTGAAAAACGCAGGGCTTATCCTTTATGTATGACCAGCGGGACCACAGAGATGTCCCTGCTGAAGGGCCTGGCCAGGGCAGATCAAGTGCCTGGGGGAGAGCATGCAATTTCGTTTTCATTTTCCTTCACGCACACACAGAGGACCATCCAAATGCAGATTAATTTTATTCGATTTTATGGCTTGGGTAGCATTCAGGACACCTGTGCCGTGCTGGCCTTGAAGGCAAACATCCTTCCCCTGTCCTGAGATGAGGCCCTGATGACACCTGGAGTTTCCCCAGCAGCCAGGGGGGCTGTTTGCCTTTATGGTCCCGACGGAGGGAGGGAAGCAGAGGGCACGCCCTGGTCCAACTGGTCGACTTTCTAAGGCCTTTAAAACACATGTGCAGAAGCGCAGGGCTGCTTTGAAGAGACCAGAACGCACCATATTCTTTATCAGATTTTAAAAGAGGAAGAAAATAAAAAATCTGTTGCTGAGGCACATGGCTTGAGAATGAGCTTCCCTTACTCCAAATCCCTTCTGTTTCCAAGCAGTTGGTCTGAGGAGAGCTGGCGTCCGCCAAGGCCACCCCGGTCCGCAGTCTTGGAAAAGGCCCGCTGTGGGGCTGAACTCACAGCCCGATTCCTCCTCACCAGCCTGTGCGAGATGGAACCGGCCTTCCACCTTGTCTGCCCAGCCGGGGCTGCCAAATCCACAGCCTACAGTAGTTTCTGGGGCCAGAAGGTCTCCCGAGGGCAAAGGTCATCCCTCCCCTATCTGGCAGTGAAGGGTTACCAGGAAACTGCCCCTCAGGAGGGCAGTAGCAGGCTCCCCCCAGCCCTCCTCGCATGGCTCTGCCCTGAGGAAGGAGTGACCCAGATGGTGGGGCTGCGATGGCCTATCCTCAGCTCCCCCACTGCCCAGTGGCTCATAGACAACTGTCCCTTCACATCCGTCACCTGCAGCTGCCACCTGGCTCAGAATGGGAAGCTGGCTGGTCCTCAGGCAACGCCGGTGACACCCGGGGAAAGGCGCCATCCTCACTTCCTGTAAGACTGGCTGCCTAGAGAGAAAAGCCCAGTTGAGATGCCAGCGCCGAGCGGCCCTGCACAGAGCCCCTCTGTCCCGTCCCACAGAGCCCTTCTTTCACCGGCTCATGTACAACGGAGTAAAGAGGACGCTCCCTCCCACAGGTCACCTGCTTGGTGGCTGGGACACGACTTGTTTGGCCACACTCTTTCCTCACAGGAAGCAGGCTGCTCGGTGTGGGTCGCTCAGTGACACGGGACACATGACATCCACCACTTGCTGAGCTCCCCACACCGGCTCGGGTCATGTCACGCTGTTGGCTGCGGGGCTCCCCGGGCCGGTGCTCCTGCCCTCCCCGTACTGCCGCACTTCCTCTGGGCCTGGCCCGGGCTTCGGCCGTGTGTTTCCCAGCGGGAAGAGGGGGGCCGGCACCCACGCTTCCAGCCCAGCGGGGCCCCAGCTGACCAGAGTGCCAGGGTCAGGAAGGTGGAGGGCAGTCACAGAACTGCGCATATCCTGAGGGTGACTGATTTTGCGCTGCCCAATGTTCTTTTGTTCTGTCCTTTTGTTTTCCCTCATTTTCAGTAAAGCCCTTTAGAAAGGTCCAGCCCAGGCCGATGTCGGGGGAGGGGAGTTGTCAATTGGCAAGGCTGGAAGGGCAGAGAGACAGAGAAGTGATCCTTGCAGTGAGCAAAAGGGTGAGAGGGGGCCCGCAGGGGCAGAAAGGGACCGCTGGGCGCTCCCCACACTCAGGCCCTCTGTCAGCCCCTCATCTAGCCGGTGAGCAGCCTCCTGCTTCTGTTTGACTCAGAGGACACAGCTGGTGGAGCAGGGGCTGGGCACTGCCTCCCACCAGAGGGCAGATCGAAGTTGCAGGGCCGACCCTGGCGCAGTGGGGACAGGTCACGGCTGACTTTGCACACCCCACAGAGGGGTGACTGATCTCCCAGTGAGGGAGCCTGGAGGTCGCACTCCTCAGCTGGTGTATGGACCGCTGGGGCCGATGGCAATTTAATAAGGGGAAGATTAACGAACCAGCCCCTAGGGTAAAGGAAGCCACTGGCTGGGGCCTGGTCCTGTGGAGAAGGGAAGCAGGCCTTCCCACCTGCCTCTGGGCACACACAGGAGGGGGCCTGGGCCCAAATGTGGCAACAAAATGCCCTTCCCTCTGGGTTGGCCAGTGGCCTGGCTCCCGCGCCAGCCAGGACCCAGGTTGACTTACTGTGCAGGCCCCTCGTGGAGGACGCCGTGGAGCCAGAGCGGCTGGCCTGCTGGGGGCCACAGGAAGAGAATTGAGGAGCCAGAGCTGACGCCTTTGCCTTGGGGGGGTTCTGGTCCAGGATCTCTGGAGTCCAGGGCGCCCGAGGCTTGCAGGTGAAGGCCGAGGTAACTTCCCTAGAACAAAATGTGCAATCTAGAGTTGCAGCTACTACACCGTTAGAGACCACAGGAGGACGAGGAACGACTCCCCTGACGCTGGCAGATGCCAGGCAGGCCCTGTTCCAGGCATGGGTGGGGTGGAATACCAGGCACCAGTGGGAGAAAATTCCTCATGGAGTTCTCAGCCCTGCTTCGCTTCTCTCCAGCAAGTTCCCTGGCACTTTGGGAGCCTCAGCTTTCCCACGTGAGCAACGTCCACAGAGCAGCTGTGACCATTTGGCGAGGGTGCACGCTGGCCCAGGTGGGCACCACAGGTGGGGGTTATGGTCTGGGGGACTGGGACCTGCGAGAAACAGTGGAATTTTCTGGTTTGATTTGTTTCTAATATGCCCTCCCTATTTTTTTTTTAATTTTAATTTTACTTATTTATTTTTTTTTGAGACAGAGTTTCACTCTGTTGCCCGGGCTAGAGTGCTGTGGCGTCAGCCTAGCTCACAGCAACCTCAAACTCCTGGGCTCAAGCGATCCTCCTGCTTCAGCCTCCCAAGTAGCTGGGACTACAGGCATGTGCCACCGTGCCTGGCTAATTTTTTCTATGTATTTTTAGTTGTCCAGCTAATTTCTTTCTATTTATTTAGTAGAGACGGGGTCTTGCTCTTGCTCAGGCTGGTTTCAAACGCCTGAACTCAAACGATCTATCCGCCTCGGCCTCCCAGAGTGCTAGGATTACAGGCGTGAGCCACCACGCCCGGCCCCTATTTTTTTTTTTTTTGGCATTGAGAATGTATCACTTTAATAATTAGAAAAAATAATACTTAAAATATCTGAAAAGTCTCCAAATTCAAATTAGGAAAAGACTGCACATAAAAACTGCTCACACTTTAGGGGATCTTCAAACCAGGTTCAAAATGACAGGGGGATTCAGCCCTATTAAATAAAACATTTTTTAAAAATTGCAACATTAAATAATGTTTATTTTTGTATTACTCATAAAACTACCCCCAATATTTTCCACGCTATACCTTTTACAGACAGGGTTCCACTAGCGCAGTTATATGACGTGCTGCTGTAACTGCTGTATTTTATGAGCTTATTCTAGTGTTTGTCCAAAGGTCTGTGTAGCCTCTATCATTATGATTTATAGTAGTCATGTACTATTTCTTCTGATTGACATACCCTAATTTATTAAGTTTATGTTTTGCTTTCCTTTCACTCATGGATAAAGCTCATGTGTGCTGAGGAGTGTGTGAGGCACTTGGGATCAAAGATCAAGGTGAAATTTCAGGTCTTAAGAAATTCACAGGCCGGGCGCGGTGGCTCACGCCTGTAATCCTAGCACTCTGGGAGGCCGAAGCAGGTGGATCGCTCAAGGTCAGGAGTTCGAAACCAGCTTGAGCAAGAGTGAGACCCCCCCCCCGTCTCTACTAAAAATAGAAACAAATTAATTGGCCAACTAAAAAATATATAGAAAAATTAGCCAGGCATGGTGCTGCATGCCTGTAGTCCCAGCTACTCGGGAGGCTGAGGCAGAAGGATCGCTTGAGTCCAGGAGTTTGAGGTTGCTGTGAGCTAGGCTGACACCACGGCACTGTAGCCCAGGCAGCAGAGTGAGACTCTGTCTCAAAAAAAAAAAAGAAAAAGAAAAAAGAAATTCACAGATAAGCGGGCTATCTGAGCAGGGAACGAGGCTGTCAAACAGATGAATGCATCGCTGATGCTTTTCTTACACGTATAAAGGAGCTTTTTATATGGTCTAGTGAGAGGGTTTCCTTCCTTTTAAAAACCGATAAATAATTGTACATATTTATGGGGTACAGCGTGATTTTTTTTTTTTTTTTTTGAGACAGAGTCTCGCACTCTTGCCTGGGCTAGAGTGCTGTGGCGTCAGCCTGGCTCACAGCAACCTCAAACTCCTGGGCTCAAGCGATCCTTCTGCCTCAGCCTCCCGAGTAGCTGGGACTACAGGCATGCGCCATCATGCCTGGCTAATTTTTTCTATGTGTATTTAGTTGGCCAATTAATTTCTTTCTATTATTAGTAGAGACGGGGTCTCGCTCTTGCTCAGGCTGGTTTCGAACTTCTCACCTTGAGAAATCCGCCCGCCTCGGCCTCCCAGAGTGCTAGGATTACAGGCGTGTGCCACCACGCTCGGCCTACAGCGTGATATTTTGATACACGCATACAATGTGTAACGATCAAATGAAGTGGTTTTCTTTTAATATTATTTGGTTCAAATAATTATTTTGCTATTCTTAGTTTGATATCTTGTCATTGTCATAAAGGTTAACATATTTTAAACTGTGGTAAAATAGACATAATATATATATGCTATCTTAATCATTTTAAAGTGTGGCCCTACCATATTTTAAGAAGGAAAAACAGAGAAACTAGTACGAACTGCTCACGTGGACTGGCAGCTACGACTGGCAGTGAGCAGGAAGGGCAGGTGTTAGTGCTGGGTTAGCTGGGCACGTCCAGGAGGGACAGCTGGCTTCACATATAGTGCCTTAAAGCCAACGGGCAGCAAGGTCAGGTTTAGAGTCAGGGCTCAGCTGGGGTGAGTCGGCAAGAAACAAAAGGAAACAAGGCTTGGGCAACAGGCTCAGGAATCTACCGTGTCCCAGCACGAGGATAACCAGAAAGAGGCACCAACCTTCTGGAGGGCAATTTGGCAGTGTATATGTACCAAGGCCCTTATGTGATGGTTATTTTTATGTGTATACTTGGCTGGGCCACAGTACCCAGATGTTTGGTAAAAAATTATTCTAGATGTTTCTGTGAAGTTGTTTTTTGGATGAGATTGACATGTAAATCTGTGGACTTTGAGCAAAGCAGACTACCCCCCATAACGTGGGTGGGCCTCATCCAATCAGGCGAAGGTCTGAACAGGAAAAGACTGACCTTTTCCAGCAAGAAGGAATTCTGCCAGCAGACGGCCTTCGGACTTGAACTGCAGTTCTTTCCTGAATCTCCCGGCTGCCGGCCCACCCTATCAGATTTTGGACTCGCCAAGCCTCTACGACCATGTCAATTCCTTAAAATAAATCTCTGTCTGTATATACATATGCACATCTTGCTGGTTCTGTTTCTCTGGAGGACCCTTATTAACACACTTTAAAAGCCAACCTCCCTTTTCCCCTCCTGGGACATGGATTTTGTTGGGTCAGGGTAATAATTTTGCTGGGAACGAGTATCCTCAGATGCGTCCCGCTGGCACTGAGAAGGTGGCCCTCGGCAGAGCACCAGGGGGCTGCCCCTTGGCCTGGCAGAGCCCACCCTCAGGCGTCCTTCCAAACCACCGTGGGAGCTGCTGCGGGAGATGGTTATGTTGACTGAGGAGGCTGGGCCACTGTCACTGGACTCTGCAGGGGCTATGGGAAGGACACCGTGGGAGGCAGGGGCGTATGGCTGTTGGGAAGGGTCAGCTGAGCCCCAGGTGGCCTCAGGCTCCTCCATTCCCCAGCGTGGGGCGCTCAGCCAGGAGCCAGTGCCAGGAAATGGTGCTGAGTCGCCAGGAGATGAGGGCCCACTGGGGCAGAGCAGAGAAAGCACGCGGGAAGGAAGTCCAGGACGGTAGTCAACTGTGACTTCGGAAAAGTCAGTTGACGTAGAAACACAAGGCACTGAGTGCTGGAAAGAAGGGTAAACTCTGATATATGTGCAAACTGGGAGGTGCCCTGCAAGAGAGGCGGTTACCTATGAGCACAGCCCGGCGCTTACATGATCTCAGCCCATCAATAGGGACATTGTGTTGTACGGGAGGAGCAATAAAAGCCTCTGGAGAGACTTCACCTCCGCCGGTGCCGGAATGCTGCTGAGTCACGATCCTCCCGCTCGGCATCTCCCAGGCAGCGGCTCCTGTGTCCCTCCAGCGTGCACTGAGGCCCAGACAAAAGCACTCAGGGGTCCCCTAAGTGGACTCTGCTCACCAGGTACATAACCGGCCCTCGTCCATTGCCGCAGACCTTCTATCTGGGTTACAACAAACCCCAGAAAGGGGCAGAGGTGGGGGACTGGGGACAGACAAAGGCAGATATAAAGCAGGTACACAAACAGTTCACATGTGTGTACACGGACACTCACAGCTCTCCTATCCTCATTTCCCTACCCTGTTGTCCTTAATTAGCTGGGTGTTTTTTAGCTGGATAAACTGTTTGTGTCATTGTGAGCTGCTAGGTATCCTTACGGGACAAATGTGAGCGGAAAAAGCACTTATGTAGACATATGTAAAATCTCTTTCTTCTTATTTTTAGTAAGCCACAATACTCGTAAAAGCATCACTTCCTGTCTGTGGCAGGTCAGGATCGTGGGCGCCATTTGCTTCTGATCCTGCCTGGGGACGGGATAGGAGTTCTGCCTCGGGAGAACCCACTGCCCGGCCTGTGCTCCGGCCACCTGGAGGCACCTTCCAGGCGAACGCCCTGCCCCAGCTGGGGCTGCTCTCTGGGAGTCACAGGGCCACGCTGGGCTGGACCGATAGGCCTCAGGGTAGGCCAGGTGGTGGTCAAGGCAGCACTGCCATCACCATCATGTTCCCAGGTGCAAGTCAGCCCTCGCTGTGGGGACTGACACATTCCACCGGAGCATCTCAGCTCTTTGAAGGACAAATGCACTTTTTCCTTGAAAAACACACTTTTAAAGCCTCGCCAGCAGTGTCTTTCCCCAGCTGCTCAACACTGAGGATTCTAAGAAGATGACAGGAAAAAAGAAAAGGGAAACTCTGCCGTGAGGGAGGGTGGGGAGGCAGTGGGAAAGCAAATCGCAGCGAGACCGGGTGCCGGACGCTGCCGGAGGGGAGGGGAGCAGCCGCGACACCAGCAGCCCCTGATGTGGGTGCCAAGCAGCCAGTGCCATCACCCGGGCCCTGGGGCTTTCCACCCCCACGCGACTCTTGCTGGTCCTCGCCTGAAAGACCAAGACAGCACAGCTGGGGGAAGCCAAGGGGACAAACGTGCCCCACCAAAGCCAGGCAGACAGCCACTCTTTCTTCCTTTCTCCTACTTAATCGTCAACAAGTACCCTGACAGCCTGCACTGGGCCAGGTGTGGGGACACAGCGACAGACGCCTACGCGTGGAGCCTATCTCTGAGCACGGGGGAGGCAGTCATGACCATGTGACAGCTCAGTGGGACCTTGGCCCCGTGGGAGGGGACTGTGGCTGCTGTGAGCCTGGCAGGGGAGTGTGACCTGCACCTTGGGGTCAGGCAGGAGGAAGGGACGCCCCGCTGAAGTCTGCCGGGCAGAGGAGGTTACGGGGGCAAAGAATATTCCAGGCAGGGGCCAGGTAGTCAGTGGGGGAGGAGGGAGAGACAGAACAATGTGCATTTCTCCCTCTGTCCATCCTCCTCTTCCTCACACAGAGCCCCCACACTTAAAATAAGAGTTGATCAGACTCTGTTCTCTTAAAAATAAGTAAATAATAAAATAAGAGTTGAATTCAGTGGCTGACACTAAGGTGAGAAAACCCCTGGGTTTTACCCCAAGGGGGCATTTATGCCCAAAAGAAGCTTGATGTAACGAGGGGACATTTCCAAGAAGAGAGGGGTCCCTTTGAGGCCCCCTGCCTACTATGAAAACAGTTATCTCTGAGGAGGGAGGGCTGTCCCCAGGGGCGAGCCTCAGAAAGGAACTCTGCATTTATAGGAAGAAAAACAAGGGCCCACCGAAGGGCAGGTTTGACCTGGCTGAACCTTGGGAGAGGAGTCTGTGGGGGGGGGGCCAAGCTGGCAGGCAAGCTCCCCTTCAGCCACTGAGAGAGGAGAGGAGGCCCAAGTAGGGGAGGTGGGAGGTGGGTCACCAGGTCCCCAGGCTGGTCAGCAGTTGGGCTGGAGGTGCCCAGATGCCCCGACCCCCAGGCTGCCCTCCCCACTTGCCCACCGTAGGCTGGCTCATCCTGCCCCCTTCTTCCCCCTGCTCCTTAGGGACAGCTGGGACACCTGCCCCTTCCTAGCCCAGGTCCTCACATCCTTCCTGGAGTTCCACCCCACCCCCACCCCAAGGAACATGCTGGACTTTGTGGACTGCTCGGAGGGATGCAGTTCAGCACTCTCTGGGCCTCCCTTGCATTCTCTTCCTGCCTCTTTCTCTGACCTTCTCCACTGGTGGGTGCAGGCTCTGCGGGGTCTTCCTGCCTGTTCCCCCGTGGCCTCTAGAACTGAGCTAAACATGGATTTAGCCCCAGATTTTAGTCAGGAGGTCAGCTTCTCCACCGTGAGAGTACTCTGCTTGCAGGGCACTGAGTGGCCAGTGGGAAGGGGGTAGGGACAGCTGGTGTCCTGGAGGCTGGGGGCAGGCTGGGTCTAAGACCTGGGCTGGGCCGCTCTCCCTGAGCAGGTGTCCTTAGATCCAAAAGAAGAGATTGGAAAGGTCCTTTCCAGATTCCAAAGAACTCATAGTGTATGCTCATGGGGTGTACAGAAAGAGGGAACTCCTTTTTTTTCTGCTTGGGGGCCCAGTTTCTCTCTTAGGAAGCTGACTCCTGAGCCCAACCATTTACTAACCTCCTTTTCCATCTTTCTGCCCTCCAGCCCACCTCCTCCAAATGCAAATAGCTAAGACAGGAAACCGCCCCCAAGTCATCCTATCACACCTCCCTAGGACATGTTCATCTGGTCTTTTTTTTTGAGACGGTCTCACTGTCATCTGGGCTAGAGTGCAGTGGTATCATCACAGCTCACTGTAACCTCTAACTCCAGGGCTCAAGCGATCCTCCTGCCTCAGCCTCCCGAGTAGCTGGGACTATAGGCGTGCACCGCCATGCCCAGCTAATTTTTCTATTTGTTTGCAGAGACCGGGTCTCACTTTTGCTCAGACTGGTCTCGAACTCCTGGCCTCAAGCAATCCTCTTGCCTTCGCCTCCCAGAGTGCTAGGATTATAGGTGTGAGCCACTATACCTGGCCTCTGGCCATTCTTAAAACTAGTCCCTTGGGCATGTTTATGAGTGTCCTCTCCTCCCAGTCTGAGCACAGATGGGTATCAGGTAGCAAGTCCCCTCCCCTTGGGTTACCAGGTGTGGTGGCTGTGGGGGACCCACCCGCAGCCCACTGGCAGAGTAGGGGATGAGGCCTTGTAACATCCCCACCCCTACCTGGTGGCGTCTCCACTGCCGGGGTCCTGGGGCACCTCCCTTGGCTGGCTGGGAACCCCCGTGGGGGGCAGGCGAGGCTCTTCCTGACGTCCCGCTGGCAACCACTCTCCTGGCTTGGCGTCGATGGCTGCTGGGGAGGAGGAGAGAGAGTTCAGCCCACATCTGCTCTGGAGCCTCTCTAAGGATGCTCTTTCCTGGGCTGGGCCGTAAAGCCAAGAAAAGCACGCACCCCAGGCCAGTCCCTGCCAGCTCCCTGGCGCCTGTGACTGGGGGGACTTGTTTACTGTTGTGCAGCCTGGGAACTCGCCGGGCAGGGGGCGCAGCACAGGGAGGTGCAGACCACTCTCCACCCCGTCAAGCCTCCCTGGCTCCTCTCAGCCGTGTTCTCAGCCACAGAACATGGAACTGTCTCCCTCGGCTGCCGCTCAGCACCTCCACATGAGCACGAGTCGCATTTGTTTATCTGAAACTTGGAAGCAACTGACGTCCCTAGTTTAATTTGCTAAATCCAACAACCCCAGAGGTGGGGCCCTCCTTACTGAGTCACCCAAGGCTCCTGCAGGCTGAACCCCTCCGTGCACCCACAGCCAGGAGGTGCCCTCACCCCCACGAGCAGCGAGCAGCGCTGGGGCTGAGGCCAGCGCTGAGTACTGGGCCCTTCCCAGGGGAGCAGATGGAGAGGCCCTGACAGCAGGCCAGGAACATGGCGCGGGCCTGTTTCTGTGCTTCAGGTGCCATGTGTCCCTTTCTGTGGCCCACCTCTCCTCCTCTTGTTCTGCAGCCAAAGGGGTTCATGTCACCGTAGGAATGTGTGACAGAGTCTGGATTCACTACTCCCTTAGTCCAAGCTCCTCTCAGCTCTTTCATTTTAGAAATATCTCTGCTACCTTTGCAATGCGACCTCTGTTTTGTCTTAAATATAAAGGAATCTTCCCTGCAGGTTTCCCTAAACCCATAGCAAGAAGCTTTGATAATTCTTTTTTGGCCCATACAAGAATCTATTTCTGACATGGAGCCCAACGGGTGGCAGGACAGCCTCTACCTGGGACTGGGTCTTGAGCTAGAATTTCAGGACAACTGTACTTGTCTGTGCTGTCTGCTCAGGGGGCTTATACTGAGGCGCAGGAGACAACGCGTAGGAATCTAAAATAATGCTGGAGAGGGACACAAGTGCTGGGACACACACAGGGACCCATTCCAGCTCCGGGGTTACGAAGTTGGCACCAGGGCAGGCAAGTCCTCTAGGACCAGGGAGCTCCCAGGGCAGGTGAGGGTGGGACGGGGTGGCCAGGAGAGAGAAGGAACTTGCCTGTGAGGTGGTCTTGGTTCAGTCACCCCTCTCCCGCTCCCCTGCCCACCACAGGCAGACTTTCAGAGGCCCCACCAAGGAACCAGGCTGGGAGCAGCCGCTGTGGGCACCCCCGGTTCTTCCCGGGGCTTATCTGGGAGCCCATTCAGACAGGGCTGGGCATTTTCACTCCGGGATTTAGAAAATCACAAGGCATGTGATTTTGATCTTGAAGATAGCCTTGGTTGATGGGGAAATGAGAATAGCTTTCCTCAGGCCAAATTCTAAGCCTATTCTTGGCCTTTTCCCTTGGGGACTATTTCCTCCTGGCTCTGCCTGGCTGAGTCCTTTGCAAAAAAGAATGTACCTTCTGGCCCTGCACCCCTGATCGAGCAGTTTGAGGATCCCACAGGCTCCTCATTACATGTCCCCCGGCAGTGCTGACCAGACGCCTGGTGCCAGGGGTCCTACGGCAGAAAAACTCCGCGGGGAGGCGGTGGTTGCCGGGGGGGTCTCTGGTGGGGTGGCAAGGAGGCCTGTGGGCAGCAGCTTTGTGGAGCCCAAATTGGGTGCCCAAACCGGCTGGGCAGGGTGAGCGAGAGAACAGAGCGAGGGCAGTGGGGAAGGAATGAGACAGAAGGCAGTGTGGCCCAGGGTGCCGCCACCCAGCCCAGCGCTGCCCTCTCCCTCCCTCTGCTGAGCCCAGACATAGCACCTGGGGGAGGCCTGTTTGCCACACGTCCCTCCTCCCTCGGACAGAGGTGGTGAGGGGAGAGGGAGGGGTCAGGGAGGCCAACTAGGGAGACAGCAGCCGGCCACACCACCAGTGAGCAAGGCCGAGGGTCGCTGTGGACTGGCCTGTCTGAGGGGTAGAAGGACGGACGAACAGAATCTGCACGAGGCACAGGCAGGGGCTGACTAAACGACCTAGAAAGACTTAACCTGGAGGCTTGGTTTCTCCAAAGGGAGAACTTTTGTCAAGTCAAAGGATTTTCAAGGACTAAGTGTGCTGGCCTGAGGCTCAGAGCAACCTGGCAGGTGGGGGAGGGCGGGGCCCCGGGTTAGTGTCCTGGGTCCCAGCCCGGCTGAGCCAATAGGAGCCAGAGCGAGGAAGGGTCTCTCGGACTATGGTCTCGGTGTTCAAGCTGACTGACAGGGTGCACCCACATTGAGATTTGGGAAGAGCGCTGTCCTGGCTCCTGCTCCCCCATCCTGGGTTACAGGGAGAGGCACTGGCAACAGCCCGTGACGTCCAAGGCTGAGTCCCCAGTGGCTGCCCACCCGGTTCATGCAAGGAGCCAGAATTTGCTGGCCCCGGACTTTGTCAGGACTAACATCAATTGTTCTTGAAAGAACACCAACACCAATATTGCCAGCAAGAGCAGCTGCTGCTACTCGGTCATTTCTATCCATGACAACCTCAATGCCTCCACCCTACAGGTAATGGCCCGATGAATCTTTCCCAAGGATATGACCATACCTACAACCAGGGCAAAGAGAAAGAGCAGGGCTGGTGGCCATTTTGGTGAAGCGAAGATGTCACTGCTAAGTTACCCTGAAC
Source organism: Lepilemur ruficaudatus (assembly GCA_963574885.1). Taxonomy (NCBI): domain Eukaryota; kingdom Metazoa; phylum Chordata; class Mammalia; order Primates; family Lepilemuridae; genus Lepilemur; species Lepilemur ruficaudatus. The sequence continues at coordinate 15,651 of CAUYRT010107061.1, forward strand.
GCAACGCGGACTACCCTTTAGGAAGTCCGGGCTGCAGAACTTAAGATCATTTGGTCAAACTGGCAAAAATAGTTTAGATCACCCAAGACCTCCACCGTGGCAATAGAAATCTCTGGATAAATTATTGAGCTGCTCACCTTTTAATGAAGGGATATTAATATTTATAGCTCTAATAAAACCCACGTAAAATAACTACTGATCAAAGTTGGTAAAACCTCTGAAACTGGTCACAATGAAGAGACCCTCCCTGAGTCCCAAGTAACCTGGCCCTGGCTCTGCAGCCGCCTGCTGCTCTGAATCTGGGCTTGGAAGCGTTTGGATCCAATTGTGAGCAGATTATACGAGTTCTCAGATGTTTCTCATGCTGGAATCTGACCTGCTCCTCTGTTGTTTTTCCTATTTGAATGGAAATTAGAGTCTTATCTGGCCTGCTCATAATCCTTTTAATTTCCTTTCAAAAATTAAAAAAAAATACTTAGTACATTTCTGATTCAAAGGATATATATTTTTTCTGGCATCTAAAAAATACTTTTATCTCCCATCAGTCTCTGGTTAACTCGACTGGATGTTTCCAAACGCATTTTGGGTCTGAGTTGTTTGTGCCCCTGGTCGCGCATTTCTGACTTGTTCCAGCCTTCTATAATAACACACGGCCGACCTCAGCCCCAGAATTTGAGGTATGAGAACCTTGGTCATTGATCTACATCATCCTGAGATTCCTCCTCCATAGTCTCACACCAACCGAATCTGAGATCTTGCCCCGGTAGCTCCCAGACGTGGGCAGCAGGCAGCGCTCTGAGCAGGGGATGTGGATATGACCATATCCTGCCAGCGTCGGGCCTGGCTGTGGGGGCCTGTGAGCCTCCGTGACACGGGCTGTGCCTCAGACCAGAGAGCTTCCCTGGAGCGGGCACGTGTTCACAACTCCTGATGCTTCACAAAGATTCTAGACATCAGCAGTCCCAGAACTGCCCCGGCGGGCTGCCAAGGTTCTTACATGAGGAGGAAATGCAGGCCTCAGAGGCGCCGGCCTTGCCCTCCTCGTAGACCGCCTGCTGAGTGCTGGGCAGGGTGTGCGGGCAGCCGTTTCTGGCATGTCGGGCCGTCTGGGGAGAAATGAGATGGTCTTCCAGCCTGGAGGAAAACGTGAAAAACAAGCAATAAATATAGATTGCCAGGAGATATGTGACTGCTGGCTGTCACGAAGCATCACAAACACGGGAGGTAGCCATGCCTGAAATTCTTTTGTTGAGCCGATTTTAGGAGATATTAAATTTTTTTAGGCTAGCCATGGTGGCTCACGCCTGTAATCCTAGCACTTGGGGAGGCCAAGGTGGGAGGAGCCCATGAGTTCAAGAACAGCTTGGGCAACATAGCAAGATCTCATCTCTACAAAAAATAGAAAAATTAGCCACGCGTGGTGGCATGTGCCTGTCATCTCAGCTAGTTGGGAGGCTGAGGTGAGAGGATCTTGTGAGCCCAGGAGTTGGAAGTTACAGTGAGCTATGATCACGCCACTGCCCTCCAGCCTGGGTGACAGAGTGGGACTGTGTCTCAAAAATAAATAAATTAATTAATTTAATTAAATAATCCTTTTTAAGGGTATTGGCGGAAACTGAGAGGCTGACCCTGTGAAGTAGTAGCCTTACTTCACCTTTGTGAATTCACAGTGACACAAGGCTTAGTATGTTTCTAACACACACTTATGTCATATGGCTTTGGGTGACATAGGACCATGACACTTCAACCAAACAACATAAGGCACACATCTGGTTTTCTCCAAGGATGAAGCAGATGACTGAAGGGATGAATCCAGTCGGAGAAGACAATGTTGTCTTGTTATCATGGCAAGAGCTGGATAAGAACTAGACTCCAGAAGAATTTATTTTCCTATAATGCTGCCTAAATGATGCGGAACGAGGCCTCTGCATGGCCCAATGTGGCACCCGAGCCGGTGGAGACTTGTTCGTCCAGCAGACAAGCACTGGGGCCAGGAGTGAGAGACCTCGGCCTGGGCAACTCATGGGAGGGGGCAGGCAGGGATTTGAGCAGGCTCCTCTGGGCAGCCTTGACGACAGTCCCCGAGGAAGGCTCTCCAGTTGTGCATACGGCAACAGGGGACTTGCTCCCTTTTCAACAAGGAGCCATTAGCCACCTACTCCGGCAAGGGCTTGGTGGGGGTCACATGATGACAAGCATGTGCCTGTCTAGGGTCGGGCCCTGCAAAATGGCTGTTCTTGAATGTCAATTTCATATGGTTCAACCCAATAGTAAAGACAAGGAGACAATTAACCACCCTGAGGGGCAGGGAAGGCTTCCCAAGGTGGGCACTCAGGCCTGAACTCTGAGATGGAGTTTGCCAGGGGCCAGAGGAGGCAAAGTTTTCCAGCAGAGGTTTAATACTATGAGCAAGGGGAAGAGGATAAAAAGATGTGTGTGTGTGTGTGTGTGTGTGTATAC
>CAUYRT010107064.1:0-29917 GCA_963574885.1 Lepilemur ruficaudatus
CTCAAGAAGCTAGGACTACAGGCATGCGCCACCATGCCCGGCTAATTTTTTCTATATATTTTTAGTTGTCCAATTAATTTCTTTCTATTTTTAGTAGAGACGGGGTCTCGCTCTTGCTCAGGCTGGTTTCGAACTCCTGACTTTGAGCGATGCGTCTGCCTCGGCCTCCCAGAGTGCTAGGATTACAGGCGTGAGCCACCACGCCCGGCTAAATCTTACATTTTAAATGGTTATAAAACTTATAACACTCATACACTGTTGGTGAGAATGCATATTGGCACAATTTTTTCAGAGGGCAATTGGTCAATTACTATTAAAAATGTAAAAAATATATCTCTTTAGCTTAGCCAAAGATATATTACTTTCTAGGATCTTTATCTTACAGATAGACTTGTACTATTAATATATTAGTGCTTAAAAATAATGAATGATGGTATCATTACAGCATTGGAAGAGTTAAAATGGCAATAATAGTAAATAATCCAATTAACAGGGATCTGTTTTGTGACAAATCGATACAACAGAACCCCAGGCAGCTATGAAAGACAGAGAGAGAAGAGACCTACATGCACCATTATGCAAAGATGCTCAAGATATACTAAACGCAAAAAAAGTAAGTTATAAACAATATGTGTGGCGTGATCTCATTTTTATAACCTAAAAAGGTATGCATATACATCCCAGACAAATGCGTACGCAAATATTTTCCATCGATATGTATGTGTATGTACAGTTAGATGCATAGACAGATAGACAGATAAACTTTCTGGAAGGATACACAAGAAACTATTAGCAGCTCTTCCTTCAGGGTAGTGTGAAAGCAGCTGTAGAGGACACATGAAGATATCAGCCTGGCTGCATTCCCATGCATCTTTAATGGAAAAGACACAGGTTGTGACCTGGAGTTTGTCAACCCATACCCTAATGATCTAATCCAGTCTCCATGGCTTTATATGTCATCTACATGCTAATGACTCCCACGTTTACATCTCCAGCCCCAATCTTGCTCCTGATGACCACATTTGTGTTCTGTTTGGCAATCAACATTTTCACTGAGATGTTGTGGCAGAGATGACTTCCTATCCAAGATTTGTGCACCTACTTCCATAGTGTATTTATCTCTAGGAAGTCGCGACCTGGCCAAAGACTGCCTTTCCCACCCTCCAACTCCCTTGCAGCTAGGAGGGGCCACATTACTCCTTCGTTCCCTGAGTGCGTTTCCTACTCTCTTTTTGCCACCTGTCAATGGCATGTAGTCCTAGAGGAGGGTGGGCCTACAAGGTGGAATGAGCCTGGGTCCTTGAGTCACCACGTGGAAGTCCTTCATCAAATATGAATACCTGCATTGGTCTCCTACAAAAGTGTGATATAAGCTTGTTTTAAGCCACAGAAATATGGGGATCTATGTTACAATAGCTAGTGTCTTCCCAACTAGTACATATATCTAGCAGCCACCTGAAATTTATCATGTCCAAAACTGAAACTCATAATTCTCCCCCTCTATGCTCCTTTCCAAGTGTTCCCATCTCAGAAAATGGCACCTCCATTTACCTATTTCTTGAGTCACAAACCTTGGTGTCATCTTTGGCTCCTCTCTTTCTGTCATACTGGACATCAAATCCATCAGCAAATACCTTACAAATATATTCCAAATATGGTCATTTTGTCAGCTTCATAGCTCATACCCTAATCAAAGTCACTCTCATTGATCCCCTGGGCTATGGCAATAGCTTTTCTAACTGGTCCCCACACTTCTATTGACCCTTTTCCCTCCCTGTCTGTTTCCTCTTCAATACTGGTGTTACCTTTTCAATACATAAGTCAGATCATATCCCTCCCTTAGACAAAATCCATACAGTGGCTTCCTATTGTGTCTGGAAGGAAGTTCAAGCTGAAATCCTAGTTCAAGCTCTGCATGATCTGCTCCACAACTCTCTCTCCAAATTTATCTCCTAAATCTCTTTCCCTCTACCTCCACTATACCACGCTGACCTCCTTAACTCTCCTCAAGCATGGCGAGCAAGCTTCCTCCTCGCTGCCCTTGAAATGCTGCTTCCACGGCCACGGTTTGCTCTTTCATTTATTCCCTTAGTGTTCCTTTCCCAGAAAGCTCCTCCATGCCCCCATCTAAAATAACAACCCTTGTCATTCTTGATCACTTTGCTCTTTATCTTCACAGTTTTATCTACCTAATATTATATCAAGTATCTATCTAATCAGTTTTATTAAAACTAATCATTAAAATTCCATTATATTTTAATTATACAATACTTATTATTAAAATATAAGTGCCATGATGGCAGGAACTCCATCTGTCTTGATTATTACTTTATCCTCAGTCCCTAAAATGGTGCCTGATGCAATAAAGATGTTAGGGAAATATCTGTTAAATGTTGATTTCTTTTCCTTGATTTTTTTTTTCAGAGCTCTTACATGTGGGGGACTATCTTTCTAATATCTTCGTATACAAAAGACCACCTGGCTAGATATACATCATATTGTTTTATAGCATTTCCCTGCAAATTAATTCTATAGACAAATTCGATAGACATTGTTCCACAGTCTTTGGGCATTAGGGTTTGCCCAGAAGAACTTTAGAGGCTACTTGATTTTTATTTTATTTTAGACAATCTGATTTTTTTTTTCTGTATGGATGTTCATAACTTTTTGAGATCAGGGTGTGGGCTAATTTGAGTCACTTCTCTCTATAGTCCTGCCTGAAATGTGATGAGCTGTTCAGATCTACAAAGTCAGATCTTTTTCAGCTCAGGAAATTTATCTCCAATTATTCTTTGGTTATTGCTTTTATTTCAGGTCTGTTTGTTTCTTCCTCAGGAACTCCTCTACTCCTTAGGTTAGACCTGCGTTGACGTTTTCTGCAGTGCATCATTATCGTAATTTCCTGGTCCTGACAGAGCTACTTAAGTTTGTTCCTTGCTCATTTATCTTTTTTTGTCAGTTTGGCCAGAACTTGCCTCTGATGTAGATTTTAATTTTGTTTTGCATTTTTAATTTGCTTGTAATTCTTGGTGCTCTCTCACTGTATGAGATTCTGCTCCCAATTCACATCTGCCTATGGCTTCCAGCTCCTTCTTCAAGAAGATGATGCTCTCTTGGCATTCTATGGAGAATGCTAACTAGCTTCCAAATTTTTCTGTTTTGTGCAGTAAATCGTTTTCAGAGGCCTACTCTTTCTCTGGGTCTTCAGAATGAATATTCTTTTGTGCTTTCTCCTACGTGTTATGCATTCCCTCCATTTACTCCTCCTTGAATAAGGAGAACACTATCCATACCTAGTGTATGCCACCAGACACATTGCCTCACAGAGCAGCAGTCACGCCATAGAGGAACAGAGGCTCTGGTTTCTAGCAGATACGGGGCTTAACTCAGGGAACAGAGGAGGGTTGCGAAGGGGTGAATGATGTGCCTAACTACATTACATTTTTCTGGCAGCATAATACAGATGGCCCACTGATTACGTTTCTCAATCCAATTCCATCAGTTTTGTAATAAGTAGCCAATCCTCCTAGATTCCTGATCTTAGCTTACAAAGAATCTAAGTTTTGCTTTCCATCACAGCCTTCATCAAATATTTCTTCGGCAGTTTCTCATTACCCAAAATGCATTTCTTAGGTGCATCTGGCCTTTATTTCCATGACTAGTAGCTGGTATATATTTACTTTCTATGGTACATGAGGCACCTTACCAAAGATTCTAATTCTTGTTGATTACCAGGCTGTAAACAGTACTGTAAGCTAGAAGCCTTGTGAAGATGGCTATCTGCGCTGGCAGGATTCAGTCTTGCCGTTATACAATTGAGGTTTCCATTTCCTTGTTAGCTGTTGGCCAAGGACCACGATCAGCTTTTGGACACCACCCTCAGGTCCCTGCCTACCAACCCCCTCTGCAGCCCCTCCCTCAACAGGGCAGCTTATGTCTTCAAGCCAGCAGGAGAAGCTCCCTGACTTCAGGAAGAATCCAAGCCCTCTTTTCAAAGGCTCGTCTAATTAGGACAGACCCCCCAGAATAACTCTCTTTTGATTAATTCCAAGCCAACTGATGAGTAACCTAATCACACTGCCAGGTTCCTCCTACACTCAAGCAGAGGGACTACACAGGGCCAATATACCAGGGGGCAGGAATCTTGGGCCAAATTAGAGCTTTGCCTATCACAAGGGGTCCTAAAGGGATTAGAAGGATGTCAGCCCAGGGTGTGAAAGTGTCAGATGGTTGCAATTCTTGATTCCTCTACCAAGGAGCTGAGGAGTTTGGAGACTGAGGATGTTTGAATTGAGTAGCAGCACTGTGGAAAATGGCACTGTGTTTATCTGAATTCTGTAAAGATTTGGACAAAGTTATTTCCCTGAAAAGTTATAGAACAAGAATGGCAACTAGGTTGCATTAACTCTGATCAAGCAGTGGTGTCTTCCTCAGGGCTCTGTCGAGAGGGCTTGAGGCTGTTTCTGGGCTGAGAGGGCGGCAGTGCTGGGCTCTATTTGCAATGTCTGTGAGGGGGAGGGCATGATGGTGATAGCACCAGAGCCAAGGAATGGCCTTGCCCGCGCGGGAGAGAATTCTTTCAGACTCTGTACGTCTGAAAAGGAAAATAACAATTCTATTTCCTGGGACTCTGTGGTTTAATCTGTCATCTTCGAAAGCAAATCAAAATAGCAAACATTAATAAGATCTTCAAGCCTTTTCCAAATGTCAGGAGCTAGAACAAAATACAAATAAATTAATCCACTGGGAGCTTTTTCTATTCGTTTCTCTCTCCCAGTAAAAGCACGGCTCCAAAGTTTAGGAATTTCTAGCAATCTCTTGTAGACATAAGTAAACAGGTCTGCCAAGCAAAGAATTCAAATACACTTGCTTTGGCCTTGAATGATGCATTCCAAGGCTGCATGGCAACACATGTAAAGAGGTGAGAGAAAAGTTAATCCTCTAATGATAGGTCTGAGTCCCAGAAGAAGTACAAAGGCAGGGCCACGTGTGTGTGGAGGGGACGATGTCAGCGTGCAGGAGCACGTGCTCACCTTGCCGCACCACTGCCTGGGCTGTCCTGCCAGCTCCCATGTGTGGTAGGAGCAGCTTCATGTCTTTCAACTCAACAAGGGCAAACACTCAATCAAGTGTACGGTCATTGCTTCTTATCTGACCATAAGTTCAGCTCCAAGTATTTGTTACTACTCAAAGAGAGTATTTGAGACAATAGGCTTGGAAGTCCTGGGTGATCGATTTCTGGTTCTACCTTTCAGTGAGGTGGCAGAGTGCACTGCTGTTTGGCAGATATTCTTTCTGTCTCTCATTTCCTTTATATCCCAGGAAGGAGTACACTTCCTCCCCCGGCCACTGATGTCATGCTTGGCCATGCACACGGCCTCATACTGGGTCAGGGGTACTTCCTGCGCCATTGGCATTGGCATTGGCTGTGGGACTTCCACTGGCCCATAGATATTCACGCGTGTGAGATGATCAGAGGTAAAAACTGTGGTTAGGTGATCGGGTTTTCCCTCTTGCACTTCTGCTGTAACTATGACACAAACACGGGCAGACCAGCCTGTGGTCCAAAGAGGACCAGTAGCGAGTAGAACAGACCTGAACGCCCCCTGTGCCTGGGAGTCCAGCCTGTTGGAGCCCAGATGAGATTAAGAAAGCTGTCCCAGACGTGTAAGCAAGCATAAATGACGGTTCCCTGGGCTTGGAAGTTGCTACCCAGTTATTGTGGTAACAGGTGACTGGTGGAGTAGGTGTGAGGCCTTGGGCAAGTCAGTCTCAGTCCCCTGGTTTCTTCTTATAGTAAAAGGATGCATTGCTGGTACTTTCCTCATCAGGTTGCTGTGAGGATTAACAGAGACAAGGCATGCAAAGGGCTTACCATTAGTGACTGACGCAGAATAAGAAAATCACAAGCAGTTGTCATCATAGTTAAGAGCGCGGACTCTGAATCCAATTCTTTTGAATTCAAACCCTGGCTCCAGCACTACGTAAGTTTCACAACTAAGGCCATGGATGTTCTAGCCAAGGAGCCTAGCCTTGGAGCTCCTCTTTGAGATCTTTATTACTGCCACCACGTGTCCCTAAGGCCCTACTGTGAGCAAGGTCCTGGAATAGTCTCGGAACGCAGACCTACGTGGTCTCTAATCTTAGAGGGGCAGGCAGGGCAGGAGGGCTGCAAGACATGGGACAGGCAAGGGTGAGGCTTGGGGAATGCTGAGAGGAGATACCCAAGCAGGGGCTACAGATCTGGGCCTCACTCTGCAGCCAGTTTTGGGGCTGGGCTGCAAGAGACATGCTGCTCTCTCTCTGAGGTTGTGCAGTTAGAGGGGTTGAAAGTCACTGAAGTTGGTAAAAAGCTGCTGAAAGTGTATCCCAGAGAGATCGAATCCTGACATTGACTCAGGTCCCAGAGCGGGATTGGGGCTTGGAGCTCAGAGCTGAGACTTCAGAGTCAGAAGGAGAGAGGGGTCTACAAGAAAGCACCTAGGGACAAGCTGGATGACGACCCTGGGCTGAATGCTATGGACGACCTCAAGGCTGGACTCTACACTTAGAGGAAGCAGTGTAGAAACTCCGCCAGACTGCCTTGGGTTCAAACCCTGGCTCCAGCTCTTATTGGCTGTGTGATCTTGGGCAAGTTATAGCACATCTCTGAACCTTCCTTTCCTAAGAGATATTAGGAAAATACAGATATTAATAGAATTTACCTGATCAGGTCAGTGTGAGGATTAAAAGTGTAAACTATGTAAAGCACTTAGAATAGTATAGACTATAGTAGTATCCATTATTATTTATTATTATTATTCTTTAATACTAGAGGCCTACAACCCCAGAACTGAATCCCTTGGGTCAGGTATGTGTTTTACAATTCAGAATTGTTCAGGCTGTAGAAAGGAAATATGGTACATATATCATTCATGCACTATATAAAATATCAGCAGGGTCTAGGGCTGCATTTTGTCACTAAATATATGAATATTTATCAGTGAAATGTGTGAATATTTAAATCAAATAAAAGCTATAAATAGCTTAGTGTTAGTTTAGGTCAGTTTTTGTTACCCTATAAGTTCCAAAAAAAAAAAAAACTGGAAAATAAACCAATGAAAACAAAAACAAAACTCTTAGAGTTTCTTAAGCTTTGGGGATTTTGGAAATGTATATAAAGGATGTGGCTTTTGTTGCTGAAAGTGCTTGGAGGCTGTAGAAGTGTGTCAGGCCAGGGCAAGGAGCAAGGGGCAAAGGTCTCTTCCAGCCAAACTGGTCTGGAAAGGTTGATTACAGGAGGTGGGCTTGGAGCTGAGACCCTCAAGGATGGACATGACCTCAAAGGCAGGTGACAATGGACAGAACACAGAGCCCAAGATGGGTTAATAAGAATGTGTCAAGACATAATCTAAGGCTAGATTGTAAAAAGCCTTGAATGCCAGGACAAGAATATGGGCTTCTTTATAGTATACGAGACACTGATTTCCTTAGGATTGACTTTAGCATCTCAGGCAATTTCTGCTTCTAGTAAAGAGACTGGCTGTTCCTTTAGAGAAGGATGGTCTGGAGTTATGCCCCTATGCAGAGGTGGGCACCTTGCTCTAGTGCCCTTTCCTTCACCTTTGAAGTCTTGCTCAACAAGGCTGCCTCTGGTGACACACTTTGCCTGTCATTATTAAACCCTAAAAGAGGGCCCAGCCTGGGTCACGTGACTTGCTGCACAAAGAGCCAATGGAGACAATGAGGATTGCCAAGGAAGAAAGGAATTTTCATGCCAAAGATGTCTGTCGGGAGAATGGCAGGAATAGTCTCAAATCCATCTCGCTGACCGATTAAGGGCAAGAGCTGTTACAGTGGGCTGTGGTGTGGCTGAAGGCAGGTCAGGTGGCGTGGGGTCTAAAGCCATGGGGTGGTCTGATTCAAGAATCAGCTCTTGGTGATGAATGACGAAGTCTGTGGAGAGGCTAGTTAAGTCCAGTTATTAGGCTGGACTGGTAATGTCTGAGGGAACAAAAAATAACTTAGGGGGTCATTTTGCAAGGCCGATTACACTGTCACCACTGGGGCAGATGCTGTCCATATCCGACCCACATCTCTTTGGCACTCACCTGCAGGCGTGGAAGGATGCTCCCTGAACACACCTGCAGATCTCTGCCTGGGCCACTGGGGACCCTGGGGGAAATGCAAAGAGTGGATGCCCTCAGTGGCAGCTCTGGACCCATGGCTTCCTGTTCTTTTTTGTCTCACTCCTCACCCTGTAGCCACGTTTCTTGGGATCACCCCCAAATAAACTAGTTACACTTGAAATCTTTGACTCAGTTCCTGCTTCTGGAGGAACCTAAACCAAGTCACCTCGATCAGAGGAGTGGGCTCTTCCTTGCACTGACAGATTCATGCTTTGTTTCATGGTTGCCACCAAGAGATGCTAAACTCCTTGAGGACAGGAATTTTTAATTCATCTTTGAATCTCCTGGTAGACTGCAGAGAGTAGGCAGCAAATAAATGTTCTCTGGATTGACTTGGGAAATCGGGTCAGTTCCAATAATTTGCAAGAGCTAAAGATCCCCAATGACCTCAGGGTCAAAGCTTAGCTCCTGGATTTAATCAATGGCTCTGCCACTTCCAAGCTTGGTGATCTTCAGCAAGTCACTGAATCTCTCCAAGAGCTAGTCTCTGTGTCTACGAAATGCGGAATAGTCAAATGCACCACAGTGAAAAATCAAACGGGATCATTTGTGTGAAACACCAATCTTATTTCCCAGCTCTCGGTGTGAGTTACATATATCCATTCTTTTCCCAGTTATCCTCCTTCCTTGTCCCTTACCCATCCATAACCAGTTCCTCCAAACTGTGGGCTCAAGTGTCTTTTACCTATTTGTTGAAATGGGTTCAAGGCCACGTGCATGTGCTCTGCCGCTTTCTATCTCCGAAATAGAAAATCTCCAGCTTTAATGAAGACCTGCGGCAATTTGCACATCTTCCGTTGCAAATGCCCGACACAGACACGTGCACACAAGTAGACTTATTCTGTTCAGCGCACTTTCCCAGCTACATTTCCTTCTCCACGTGGGCACAACTTTAATAAACGCTCTGCTGGTTTAATCAGAGTGATATGTACGTCGCCTAAGTAAAAATGTCCCTAAGCTTTGGCCATAAGAATGAGGTCTTATAGCTGATAGTACTCCATAGCATACATATACCACATTTTATTAATCCACTCATGTATTGATGGGCACTTGGGTTGTTTCCACATCTGTGCAATTGTGAATTGTGCTGTTATAAACATTCGAGTGCAGATGGGAGGGGGAAGAGGGGAGGGGTATATACATACATAACGAGTGCAATGCGCACCATCTGAGGGATGGACACGCTTGAAGCTCTGACTCCATGGGGAGGGCAAAGGCAGTATACGTAACCTAAACATTTGTACCCCCATAATACACTGAAAAAAGAAAAGAATGAGGTCTTCTCCCTCTTCATCAGCATCAAGCATTTCCCAGGCTTCATGGCACATGTTGGCCTGGGCTAGGCCCTTGGATACCTGAAATAATCCAAGGGAAGGTCACACCCACGGGCTTCTTACTTTTCTTATTCCCCTCTTGCAGGGGAACGTAGAAGCAGAAGACTGTTTCGATCAAATAGAAAGACGTAGGGTCCTGGTATCTAGTCATAAAGAACAGGAGGGAGCTGGAGGACTCTCTCTGTGCCTCAGTTTCCCTACCTGTAGGAGGACATATGAGTAGATGCTTTCTATGGGTCCATTTGTAAAGGTTTTGTGTTGAGAAAGTTAAATTGGAGGAAAATTTGAATGCAGAAAACATGCACCCTGCGATTTCACACTTTTTCTTTTCCAAACATCCAACTGAAAACGGATTTGTTGAAAGATATGTGTGCTATTGCCCCCACTGTGCTTTCTTTATGAACTAGGGTAAAGAGGAAGAATTTATTTGAAAGTCAATAGACGACAGTATAGACAGGTCTACTGTATACAATAGATTAAATTCAACATTCGAATCGGGTAGAAACAAAACTCATCAGCATTTGACCAAGGATACATTCATATGTCAGTTTAATGCTCCAGCTGTTTAATCAAAATCTGAATAAAAGGTCTAAAGCCCAACAAGCAAAAATATCATAGTTGTGGGATTCGGCATTTGCTTCCCCATTGTCAGTCAATTACTGTGCAATTTTTCCCTGTGACTGAATAACTAACTGTTAGCAAATAATGAAAAGGCAATTACAGAGATGCTTTGCTCCTATTACTCCCTTCATTTTACCCTGGCTATAATTATCGTCAGAGCTGGAGGTTTACTGTAGCATGGAAGCAGCACCAGGGAAGAAAATGGAATGGGCTGGTGCATGGAAAATTGCAAATGTCACAGCTACCTTCATTGGCACTGTTGGACTTCGGAGAATAAAAAATCAGAGGAAAAAGCTCTCCATGTGAGTTTTACAAATTCTCTACCTCAAGCTGTTGTGGTGGCTGGGGAAGTGGGGATGGGGGTGAGGCTGGGGACGCACAGGAACCAGGCATGGTGTTTGTTCTTTTTCATGTGTGCGATTCCCAAAGGGCTGTGCATTTTCACCACAGTTGGCCTGAAACTGACTCGTGGAACTCTTCTTTTAGCCTTTGCCTCTCATTAGTGGTCTCCATGCTGTTTCATAATGGGGAGTGGCATATAAATGATGCATTTTATGGGGTTTGATCTTTCTTCAGAGAGGAAATATGCCACATATGGACAGATGTCTGGAAAAGAAAATGACGATTGTGCCCTCTTTGTGTAGTTGCCGGGACCTATTTTTGGAAGCTGATTTTCACTGACCATATGTAATGTGTCTTCCTTTTTGATTTTATCCTTATTAACCAGAAATTGTAAGATAAGACCAAGGGGGTAGAGGTATATTTCTAATATTTTTGTCTCTTATTTATTTCATAAACATTTCCTGAATGTGTACCATGTGCAGGGTGCTGGACTAGGTAGGTTCTGGGGAATCAAAGATGAGTGAGACATGGTTCCTGTGCATAAAAGACTCAGTGTTGAGGTATTTTCACACCCAAATAAATGTCTCTCTGTATAAAAAGCAACTTAGCATAGCAAAAAGTGTGTAAAACTATGTATTTAAAAATCTGAATTCTAATTCCAGCTCTATCACTTACTAGCTGTTTTTTCTTAATGTATCAGTTAGCTACTGCTGAGTAACATACTATCTTCCAAACTCTGTGGCTTAAACCAACAATCACATATAATTAAAGTTCATGAATTTTCAGGTCAGGTGAGAGGCTCTTCTCTAGGTTGTGCTTGGCTGGGACATCTTAGCTGAGGCAGATTTGTCCACATGTCTCTCATCTTCCTCCTTGAGGTGGCTGGCCAGCCCGAATTGTCCCTCTCATGGCAATGCTCAAAGGGCAAGAGAACAAGCAGGAACATGCAAGCACACACACCAAGCTGATTTCAAGCCTCAGCTTTACTCATGTCTGTTAACAACCTATTGGCCAAAGTAGATTACATGGTCAAACATGGAATCAAGGGTCAGGGAAATATATTCAACCTCTCAATGGGAGAAATGTCAGAGATACGTGACAATGGGGATGAATGCAGTTACAGGTGAAGAATTGGGGGAATTAATACAAACAACTACACTTGGATAAAACTCTGTGCCTCAATTTCTTTGTAAAATGAAAGCTCACCTCACTCGCTTTAAGAGATTGTTGGGAGGATCAAAGGAAGTGAAGGATATGACTTTGCTTTGACAACTACAAAGAACTATAGTTATGTAACCTGTTACTGCTCTCATTACTTTCTACTTATTTTTCTACCATAAGTATTTTATAATTTTTTCCAGACCCAAGTAGAGATTTTCTGTAAATTTCAAATTTCCTTAAGTTTAGCCATCAGACATTCTTCCATTCATTAGATAAATTAAAAATAGAAAATGGAAATTACTTACTTATAGAGTCCATTTTTCCTTGTTTTATTTGTAAAACAAGTCACTTCTTCAAGACCCCGATATGATTTGAGGGCAGACAGAATCTCAAACTATTGTTCTTGGTTCCTATGGCAGCCAGCCATGAGACTCCCCTGGGTTTAAGATAGAAGAAGGAAACATTTATAGGCTAACTCAGACTGCTACCCTTAGGTTATTTCCATAGCAAAAGGGAAGCAGTTTAGGAGGGGTGGTTGGTCATAAATAAATAGGAAAGGATAGACATCCACAAGGACAGGAGAAAGATAGATTATTAATACTAAAGTCAAGGGTGTAATAAAAAACTCAGAGATACACATATGTAGGTTTGGATTCTTGCTCTACCACATATTAACTGGTTTATTTAGCTTCTAGGAGCTGTCTCCTTTTTTTGTAAATTAAGGATATAACATCTAACTGATTATATTCTTATCAGGACTTATCTTAATCAGTGAGATATAATATATAAAGCCTCTAGCATAACACCTGGTACATAATAAATACACAAGGTATTAGTTCCCTTTTCCCACCCTGATTTATTAAAGGTTTATTTTCCCCCAAATATGTCAAGACATAGTTATTTAATTTTAATGACTAAGACCATGAAATACTTTATTTTCCTTACCGTATCTCAGGCTTGGATAGATCACAATAACAGTAGTCTCCAAGAATAAATTTGACAAAATAAGTAAACAAACTACAATGTATTCTGCCTCAGAAAACCCAGTCTCTGCAGATGTCAGATAACACAAAGAACTTGTCCTTCTTCTGTTCCTTGACTCCATGCCTAACATGATTTACATTTGACAAAATCATATTTATATATAGACTATCCATACTCTTCCTCCAGACTAGACTAGCCATTCTCTCTCTCTCTGTCTCTCTCTCTCTCTCTCTCTCTCTCTCTCTCTCTCTCACACACACACACACACACACACACATACACAAAACTTGCCTTGGATTTGGTCAGAGGCTTTTGGAGGGCAGGATTATAGTGATTTTAAAAAAAATTAAAAGAAAAAGCTCTCTCATAGGCAAAGAGAGAATCACATAAGAACAGTATAAAAGAGAAAGAAGAAAAAGCCAACTTTACTTGAGCATATAGATGTCATTATCATAAGAAAAATAGCTTGCCAAATTTAACAGTGCATTTTGAAAATAACATATACAAACAGAATAGGTTGTATCCCAAAAATATAAAAATATTCACTATTAGAAAAAATTCAATATAATTAATCACATTAAGGAATTGAAGGAGAATAACTACATGACTATCTCCATATAAATAGAAAATATTTATAACATTAATATTTAAGATTTCTTTTTAAATATTTTTAAAGGATAGCAGGAAACTGCCAAAATCTGATAAAGAAACCTGAAACAACAGGCATATTCAATTGAGGAAATTTGAGTGTGTTTCTTTTTAAGAAAGGTATAAGTCAACAGGGCCTTTGCATGAGCAATAACAAACTAGAAAATGGTAATAAAAGATAAGATGCTACTTATAATAGCAAGTAAAATTTTAAAGCAGCAATAAGAACAAAAAAAGAAAAACATTTTCAAATGGCATAAAAGAAAATCTGATTTCAGGGAAAGACATACCATGTTCATGGATGGAATGACTTAGCAATATAAAAATATCAAATCTCCCCAAATAAATGTATATATTAAATGCAGTTCCTGTCAACATCCTAGCAGAATTTTATATTTCACTGATAGCTAACAGAGGGAGAATCACCAATGAATGAGGAAAGTACAGATTATTTGGTAAGTGGAGAAACTGACTTATAACATGGAGAAAAGTTGGATCACAACCTTGCACCATATACAAAAATATAAATGCCAAATGAATTAGGTAAATCAAAGACAGATATGTGAATAATAAAACTTAAGAAATGTAGTAAATAATTAAGATAAGTGTATTTATGACCTTAGAGCAGACAAGAATTACTTAGTCAAAACTCAAAAGAACAAATGATATGGTTTTCAAAAGAAAGGAGAAAGAGATGGAAAACTAAAAAGATAAAAGGCCATGAATAGTTGCATCTCAGTAGGGGAAACGAGAATAGCTAACATATATAATGTTCACTAGGAACCAGAGAAATGCAAAGCTGGAAAAGATTGTGGTGGCACTTTATACTAATAAAATTGGAAAAAAATTAGGCAATCAGATAATATTAAGTGATGATGAGGGTCGCCATTCTTGGAAACGGAAACCCTCCATCATATATTGCTGGTGGGAGTTTAACTGCTGCAGCTACCCTGGAGAGGAATCCGGCAGTAGTTAGTGAAATTTTTTTTTTTTTTTGACACAGAGTTTCACTCCATTGCCTGGACTAGAGTGCTGTGGCATCAGCCTAGCTCACAGCAACCTCAAACTCCTGGGCTTAAGCGATCCTTCTGCCTCAGCCTCCCGAGTAGCTGGGACTACAGGCATGCGCCACCGTGCCCCGCTAATTTTTCTATGTATTTTTAGTTGGCCAACTAATTTCTTTTTTATATTTTAGTAGAGACGGGGTCTCACTCTTGCTCAGGCTGGTTTCAAACTCCTGACCTTGAGCGATCCACCCACCTTGGCCTCCCAGAGTGCTAAGATTACAGGCGTGAGCCACAGTGCTCAGCCTAGTTAGTGAAATTCAATATGCACAAATCCTAGGACCCCTAGAGCACCTCCATTTCTGTGTGTCCACCCCAGAGACATTCTCCCAAATCTTCACAGGGAGACATGAGTGAGGCCCTGCCTTGAAGCATTGTTTGAACTGGGAGAGTTGGAATTGCAGAGGTGTCCAATAGTGGCTGAACAGAACAGCAAAATGCGCTTCAGGAATATAATCCCTTACCTGAGATTCTGAGATACAGAAACCTCTGAAAATATCAAGTTTTTTCATAAATTTGGCATAAATTTCTTTGGAGGCAAAACTTGACCTGAGGCTAAGTAGAGTCTCTTTATATCCCACTTGGTGTGAATTGTCATACATTTGATGCAGAAATAGTAATGTGTTTGATTATAAGGTGCAGTTCAGAGCTTGCAGAATAAGATTTGTAGTCTAACGCCACCTAATTATAGCACACACACCTACACAAAATGTGTATATGTTCAAGGACATGACATATCAAACTTGATGTATGGAAAAGAGCTTCTAGTATACCAGCAAGGATGCATCTGTGGGGATTCAAGGATTCAGAATGAGGATGGGTTGTGGAGAGGGAAAAGTAAAAAATAAAATAAAGTGAAGAAGCACCTAGAATGAACTGGAGGAAGAAAATAAAACAAAGCCAACAGAGCATGATTAATGAGCAGTTTGGCTGGGAAAGGGGATTTCTACAGCAGTTTCTACATACATAATGTGTGCTTTTGTCTTTGCAAAAGTCTCATTCTCCAACACAGCACTATGCTGTTCTCATTACTTTAGCTGGGTAATAAATTTTGAAGTCAAGTAGTGTGATGCCTCCAACTTTGTTCTTTTTGCTTGGGATTGCTTCGGCTAGTTGAGGTCTTTTGTGGTTCTGTAAAAATTTTAGGATTTTCTTTTCTGTTTCTGTGAAGAATGTCTTTGGTATTTTGATAGGGGTTATATTTAGTCTGTAAATTGTTGTGGGTAGTATTGTCACTTTAACAATATTAGTTCTTCCAATCCATGAACATGGAATATCTTTCCATTTTTCTGTGTCTTCTTCTATTTCTTTCAACACAGTTTTATAGATCTTTCACTTCTTTGGTTAGATTGATAACTTATGAATTTTTTAAACCTCTGTGCTCCCCATGGGTTTGGCACTCAATATTTGGGGCTTGAAAAATATGTATTACCTGGAAATATGCTACGGACAATTCTGCTAGGGTACCTAGGGAAAGCCCTGATAATAGGATATGTTTTGCAATTCTAGTCAGCCCTGCTTTAATAATTACCCAGACAGAATAGCACTGGGTTTATGAGTTGACCTGGCTTCAACTCTCAGCTCTGTCTACTGTGCGATGTTGGTGAGTCACTTTGCTTTTCTGAGCTTCAATACCCTCTCCTTGCTCCTTGCCCTTTCTCTCTCCCAATTGATCCTTGCCATAGAACCATTCTGGATTTCTTGCAGGCAACCAAAAATACACCTTCTGACACCTCCATATTTTTGCATATTTAGTTTTCTCTGCTGACATGTCCATCACCCCTTACCTGCCTGCAAAATCCCCAATTATCTTTCAAACCATTTCAAACCTCGCTTCTCCTCTCTGTTCCTATAGCATCTGGGATAGACCTCACTTAGGACATTTTTAAAATATTATTTCGGTTACTAAAATGTGTGGCTGTTTTCCACATAAGAATATAAACATGCAGAGGGCAGGCACTATGTCTTATGCATCTTTATAATCCTAAAGTCTAAAACAGTGCCTGGTACATAGAAGGTGCTCAATAAATGTTGGCTGCCCTAAGTGGCTTTACCATTTTTCTAACTGGGCAGCTATCAATGGTCAATTGACTACCCAGAACTTGCTTCCTCATGCATAAAATGAGGCAAATAATATTTCACAGTGGGGTTGTGAAAATTAAATAAAAACATGAAAACACATCATCTCAGAGTGGGAAGGAAGCTCAAGAATCATTTGTCCAATCACGTAGTAGAACCACATACTTCATAGCAGTGCCCAGCGCTTCTGAAGTAGCCTAGTTCCACCTGTGGGCAGCTCTGGCTTTTAAAAAGGAGTTGAAATATATCTCTCTGCTGTACAGGTGAGGGGCTGTGGGGACACACCAGGAATGGGCTGACAGCCATCATTCTTTGTCCATCACACTGCATGTATAGGCTGGCGCAAAAGTAATTGATGTTTTAGCATTGTTGAAATTTGCCGTTTGATACTGGAATATGTTCTTAAATAAATGTGGTTATGTTATACATCATTTTAATGTGCATTTCACACTTTCTGTTTCTTTGCTAATGACTTATTACTTGCTGTTTATTGGGTACCTACAATGTGCCCAATACTGGTGATACAGTGGTGAGCAAGGAAGGTATGGGTCTTGCCTTTATGCAGCCTAGGTCTAGTGGGGAAGACAGACCCTGAGCCAGTAGTTGTGAGCGTGATGGGCACCTTAGAGAGGGGGAGTGTAGGGAGTTTGGGGGGCTTACAACTGTGCGTAGGCAGTACCCCGGTGGGAAAATGCTGCCACCTACATATGGAACTGAAATAAAGACCCCCTTCCCCAGTTTTCTCTTGCCTTGGCTCCCCAGAGACAATGGAGCTTCCATCTTTCGAGTCAAAACTTGACACAGCAAAATGATCATCCCATTTTCCTGAGTGCTGTCATCTGGATCTCCAGAGTGGCATCATGTAGGTGTATAGGTGACTGCAAAGGAGGATAGCAGGCCACATGTGCCCTGAAGCCAAGAGGGCAGCCCAAGATGAATTAAAACCAGCAACGTCCTGAACGTTCCCTACCCCAAATTAGATGTCATTAGGTTCTTCCAAACACTTCCTCTAAATTTCTCCCCTGCTCCCAAGAGAACACTCCATGTAACATAAAATAATAACACTAAACCTAAAGGTAAAAGGAAAGACATCATTACCAGATTAATACATCGTGAAAAAAAATCCACATTTCTGATAGATACTTAACAGTGCATTGGTGATTAAATTAATTGTACGTGGAGAACAGAAAGATAGCCCTTTAATGCATGTTAAATATTAACAATTAGAGATAATAGGAGTCTACATGTCTCCTCTTTACGGCTTCCTTTGTCAATGGAATGTACTTTTGTGTGGAAGAAAGAGATAGTTTGGAATGTGATAGTCTTACCCAATGAAGGCCAGTGTGGCTCCCCATAACACCGGAGCCACCAGCAATCAGCCTAATCATAAATGACCGGAACCAAATGGATTCAGGCAGCCATGCTGACTACTGAGTTAAAAAGTTTTATGTATCAGGAGTCTGAATCCCAACTAAATCAAAACCTTTCAAGGCAAATCAAAGGGCCAGCAGCCCTCTCCCTGCTTCTGCCAAAAGCTTTGTTTCACTGTTTCCTCCCCGGGCCATCAGGCGGCAGCGGCTGCTGTGGTTAAGTCGGGCCCTGTCTAGGGACATCCATCCATGTCCCATTACCCTCGGAAAGCCAGCCCATCACCTTTACATTAGGAGCGTGGGGGGCGCTGGGGGAAGGCTCGAAAAGCAAAACAAACTGGTTGATGGCAAGGCCAGCTATGATGTCAGCACGCATTAATGTTTCCCACAGGCATGCTAATCAGCTCCATGACATAGTAACGGCTTCCATTACACCGGTGGGACTTCAAAGTTATTCCAAAGATAACAGAACACAACACTTGAAGCCCCGGGAAACTTCCACCATGCTTTCAGATGTTTTATAAAGTTACCGATCTTTTCATTGCCGGGGAAACAAAAAAAAAGCTGAAAGGAAACAGAATATTGAATTTGGGATGAATCAGGGTTGGAAAGTGATTTCATTACAAATTCCACATGTTCAAAGAGATAGTGGCCATTAAAAAGCTGCCAGGGGTCGCAGTTGAAAAGCAGCTCCGTGGCAAACTCCTCTCAAGCAGGCAGACAGGCGTTATTTCCAATTTGGAAAAAAAAATCTGAGTGTGCATGAAAGGTGTTGTGCTGATAGGGAAGGAATGACCTCACGAAAAGCGTGTAAGACGGGAAGCCGCACAGCTCAGGGTTTGCTTCTCCTTGCTGACCTCTAACTAGACATTTGTCTTTGGGGCAATTATTTAATCTCCATCTCTGAGGCTCAGTCCCTTGCCTATAAAATGGGAATAATGACACCTACCTCGACGAGGGTTGGGAGGATGGTATCAAGGAATGTTCACAGCACCGCATCAAAGTGGACCCCCAGTAAATACTTCTATTGCTGTCATCATCACTATCGCTAAATGTCTGGCATAATTTTGAACACTAATACGCTATTACTGCTACTAGTAACACTTTTTACAGTGGATGTTCGGGCTCCCAGGCGTATATGCTAGGTACTGTTACGCCTTGTTTACAGATAAGGGAATCGAGGCAGAGAAATGCTAAAGCTACCTGCCTAGGATCACACAGACAAGAAATAGCAGAGCTGGGATTTGAACCCGTGCCATCTGGCTGTGGTCCGTACCCCTAATCACTATGCTCGGTGTACTTACACATAGAGAGGACACACAACGCCTTTCGCACACAGGTGCACAACACACTCACACGGGTACACACCTGCACACGGGCACTCCATACACACACGTACCCACACACGGCTAGAACACAGCCTGCAGCTCTCCACCCTTCTACTGTGATGATAATAGGCCCGGTTCCTGCACCTTGGCCTCCCTGGGTGTGAGGCCCAGCAACTCCCCTTTCTTGGCATGACCTTGGGTGAGTCACTTAACCTCTGGGCCTCAGTCCTTGGCATGTGCAATGGGAATATTTGTAGAACCTACGCCTGAAAGTGCTGCCGTGAGGATTGAATAAGATGACATGGTATCTGCACAGCCCTTAGCACAGTGCCTGGAACTTGGTAAACATCTGATAAATTTACCTGCCATTATTATTATAAACAAATAGACACTGGGCCTTGAAAGACTCTGTCTCTGTCTGTCTGTCTCCCCCCGCCACGCACAAACACCGCGCAGTGGCAACCTCGGGCATGGCTGGGACGGCCTCTTCCAGAAGCGGATGCACCGGGCACAGCTAATGCTTGTGCCAGCGGGGATTCCCTCAGAGCACCCACGTTACAGGGGGAGAAGGCTGCCACCCTGTCTGACACACAACATCCCTCGGGCTCTCAGACCCTCTCCCTGTCCTGTCTCGAGAACCTGCACCCTGGACGTGTGAGCAGTTCTGAGAATTTGCCCACGGGGGACAGCAGCAGCCAGGTACGGCCCCCATCTCAGGGAGGCCAAGACTTCGTGGCACTTAGAACCCACAGAGACACTCAACATGGGGGAGTGAAGGGAACCGTCATACCACCTCCGCGGGCCACTGCTTGAGTTTTCTGATAAGGAGGCCTCAGGTTTGTCTGCTTACACGGCCTTCTCTTGGCCAGGGCTGTCAGGCCTCCATGTTTGTTTGGGGAGGAACATTGGCACCTGGGCCCTTCCCTTCCCTTCACGCCTTTGCTTGATAAGATGTGCAGCCTGTGGTAACAGCAGCCCTCCTCCCATGGGCATTTCTGTCAGCGCAGTGAGGGAGGCCGTCTCCGGGCCAGGCCCAGTGCCCAGGAAACCCTGCCATTCACGGCTTCGCTGGGCCTCCAAGGGGCCTGCGCCGGGGCCCACCCACGAGCCAAAAATCTACATGTGGAGAAAGGACGAAAGGGGTGAGGGACAAAGGAGAGGAGCAGGAGGCCAGACAAGAAAGGGGGAAGGACAGTGGAAGAGAAAGCACAGAAGAGGTAAGTGGAGCAATCGGGTAAGTGGAATTCTTCCGAGAGAAAATGCTCTGGTGTCTCCGGCCCTGGCCGTGGCTGTCACCCATTTAACTTAATTCATTTGAGGCTCTTTCACTGAACGAAACCAATTATCAGCTATGATTTTGCCTCAGGATTTGCTGGTACATTCAAGTGAAGAATCCCTACTAACCTGGTTTTCTTTTGGCTTCTGGCAATTTTATCACGTATATGTGAGCGATTTTCCTTGGTTCATTTACTTTCTTCCAACTTTTTAAAATTGTTGAGGTGGGAAGCCAAATTAAAGAAACCAACTCTTACATCTTTACCCTTCACGGTAACCAGTTTTGCTGAAGCTGACCTGGATTTGACGCATGACCCATCCATTCTACAGATGATCATGGAACATTGTGTCTCACTGGAGGCTCCCGGTCAAATAGCCCCTGTCCTGAATCTAGAGGAGGAAAGAAGTTCCACACAGACTGGCAAGTACAGTCCTGGACACATCTGGTAACCAACTCACCTCTGCTTTGCCTTACTTCTAATTCCAGCCAGGGCTTGGGGGACAGGCAGGTTTCAATGCATTTTAGGCTAATGACCTGTCACACTGCTTCATGCTCTGCCCCCAACACTGCGGAAACTCTGGAGAGCTTGCTTAGTCCACGCGCCTGCATGGCTAGGAAGTACAGGGGAAGTACCAACTCCTGGGACAGCACTGAGCCAGTGGTGACTGAACCAGGGCACGGATGCCTCAGCCTCCCGTCCTTCAGGTGGACGTGCTGGAGGCATTCTACAAGCTTTGCAGGAGGACCCAGTGGAATGAGCTCCAGAGCAATAACCTTGGTAATGTGCCGTACTATTACCAGTTTGTTCTCTCATCATCCTCACTCCTGCACCCTGGGCCCACACCCCTGATAAACTACCGACACCCAAGTTCTTGTCTCAAGGTTTTGCTTCTGGGGGAGCCCAAGTCAAACAGGGTGTTATAGGCGTTCACTCTAGCAGCATCAAACCTAGTGGTAGGGGCATGGAAGAAGGCCTCGTGGTAATGTGCAATCCAAACACTGACTATTGAGTGGGCATCAGTCAATATTGCGAGATGGGAGAGGCAGAAAAGTAGCCCATGCAGAAAGCAAAGGTAAGAGCTAGGAAAGCGTGGCATGTTTGGGGGCACTGCAATTGCTTTAAATAGAAAGTTAGCCTGCTTAGATTAGGTAAATATGTTTATGGAATCAGATGGAAGAATTCTTCCCTGTTCTTGATGACAAAGCCAAGAGCTACTTCTTTGGCATCATGAGCTGTGGCAAATGATGACCTTTTGCAAAAGCACATGGCATTTTGTAAAAATTGTGCAAGAAAGTCTTTTGGGTGGCAGGTGCCATGCAAAAAGCAAGAGAAGGCCCCAGTACACCAGGTGGAACCTCTCTGAGCCTCAGTTTCTTTATCTGTAAAATAAGCCCTCACGTCTCAAGCAGAATTGAATGACCGGTACCCATGTTGGCACAATGCGGACAGTCAGTACAACCAATCCAGGAAGGAAAAATCACGTTTGTCCGAATCTTTTTTGACCAAGATGATAGACTACATCCACCCATCCGTCTCCTGGAAACCCTCCCATAAACAGCTTCCAACAAATAAGATATTCCGATTTAACAGAGCAGGGCCAGGGAAGGGCATGGGGGCAAAAGCCAGAGGGACTGGAAACATAACTGTACATTTTGACATTAAATGAATTACATGGAAATTATATGCAAATCATTATGTAAATGTGGCATATGTTGTTTTTGAGTTAACAGCTTGGACACTTTCAATAATTACAGCGTTTTCAGGGTGAATTAAGAGCCCCAATAAACTAGATTTAGGCTCCACTACAGACGAACAGGATTTAATGGTCTTTGTTTTTCATTTTAAGTGTCTCAGGTTAAAGAGAAACTTGAAATTCCCTCTCTCTCTTATATATTAGATAATATACTTTTGATGACAATGACAATTTATGACAATTAATAAGCACATTAATGCCAAAATCCTTTGAAAATATAGACTTCTCAAGAGAGTACTGCTTTATCTTATTTTATCCTTTTGTACCTTGGGAACAAATGTAAAAGATTAAAATGAAATATCCTTTTCTCTATTGCATGATTCTTCCATAATTTAAGAAAAAGAAGCCAGACATCACATAATAAGGTGTCCTGCCACGATGCCATTGGTCCTTCATACAGTGCAGTTGACTGGAATAACCCTAACTTATTTTTTCACCTAAAAAGGAGATATGAGATTTTCTTTTCTTCCTTGCTCTTGCAAAACTGTCTCAAAATGCTTATTTTCCTTATTTTTATTTTTAGCCTTTATGAGCACATAATCGTTGTACATATTTATGGGATACATGAGATATTTTGATACAAGCATACAATGAAAATGTTTATTTTCTGAGAAAACTTAGCCACAGCCCGCACAGAGTAGGTATACACAGTGAAAAAAGGGCTCTCCATTTCCTCCGCAGACCTTCATTTGTGGGAATATTTTGGATTAGATAACCTGAAGAATCTCTGGTTACAAAACCCCTAGGAATGCTGGATGACATATAATGAACATCCTTTTAAATGCAAAGTTGAGCTTGAAAAAAAAAATCAGGGAAATCCCCAAAGGCTTAAAACAAAGAAGCATTTGAAGTCTTAAGGGTTATATGAGAACTGATGCCACAGCTGTCCCAGGATGGGGGTCAGGGTTGCCACGCTGGGCAAAATAGGAGCTTAGGCTTTAACAGCCATGCAGGGACAGGAGTTAAGTCTTCCTGTCTACGTAAGGCTAGGACGCTCAAAGAGCTGCACCCTCAGTCACAGGAGAGACTAGCAAATATTCTCTCCAGCACAAGAAGATAAAGAAGCTTAACTGTCTAGACCTAGGCCTGAGTGGGTAAAAAATATAAGTATCTCCCATGAAAATTAAAAACCATAAGACTGATTTTGCTCTGGTTCATTCTGGAACCCACAAGTTGAGTGATCTCAAGCTGGGACTAGCCCCAGGGACACCTGGCAGATATAAACAAGCACACTAGAAGGACATATTCCCAAACAAGCCCCGATAAGATTCCCACACAAAAAGCTCCACTAAAGATGATGTCACAATACAAAATTACAAAACACAGGAAGGAAAATTCAGCCTCCCATGCACACAAAAAGTTGGGCCTCAAGGTATCTCCTCCAGCAGCCAGAGGTAAAAAAGCTGATGACTTGAAAAGAGACTCATCTCTTCACCACCTGGGTATACAAACCCCACCTACTGTTTTACTCCCCCCATAAACATGGTTTCTGGTGGGGGACCCTTCATAATCTCCACGTGAAGAGTCAGACAAAATCAGAGCAAAGGGGAATGTCTCCTGTTTGTTATTGTGGATGGAAAGGTGGCCATGAACCCCAAATCTTGGGTAACCCTCCAATCCTGGGTAACTATCCACTTGGAAAGCCAACTTTCTATACTCTGTGCAGCATTTAAGAACTAAGTATGTTGCTTCTCCAAGAGTGTTCAACCTGAAACATAAAGAAATGCATTTATACTGTTGGGATTTTGAGCGGCACAACGGGCATGTTGGAAAAGGCTTCTAGTCATGGAAATAAGGTCACAGAAGTAGCTGACCTGATATACAAGAAAAAGACAAATGTGGGAAAATGCAAGTTCCTGGGGCAACTGAGTCCTATGAGTGACTGATCCTAACAATTTATACTCCTTACTGAGGAGCCTTCAGTGGATCTCCACCTCCATTCCAACATGAGCCCCATCTCCTAGGCATTTTTTTTTTTTTGACAGTGTTGCTCTGTCACTGGGCTAAAGTGCAGTAGCGTCATCATAGCTCACAGCAACCTCAGACTCCTGGGCTCAAGTGATCCTCCTGCCTCAGTCTCCTGAGTATCTGGGACTATAAGCTCATGCCACCACACCTGGATAATTTTTATATTTTTTGTAGAGATTGGGTCTCATTCTTGTTCAAGCCAGTCTTGAACTCCTGGTCTCAAGCAATCCTCGCACCTCAGCCACCCAAAGTGCTAGGATTACAGGCGTGAGCCACCGTGCCTGGCCCTTGGCCTGTTTTTAAGGACCTTGATGATTTTCTCCAATCTACCTTTCCAACTACGTCTTCTAGGGATCTAGGAAACTGGACACTAGCTGTTTTCCAAACTCGGGGTTTACTCCTCCACTGCTGTTGGGAATACCTTTCTCTCTGCCTCTCTCCTCCCAACTCCCACATCGACATAAGCAAGGGCTACTCATTCCTCAAACCCTAGCTCAAATGCCTCTTCCTCCATGAAGCCTTCCTGATCCACACTCCAGAAGTGACCCCATGTGCATGAAGATCCTATCACACACTGCCTGCCTGTGCCTCACTTCCAGACCTTGTCATTATCCATCTTCTATTATAGTTACAGCTATAATAGAAGCTCATGAAAGTTGAGGCCTTGGGAATATGTATATTAAATGATTTGAAGACTTCTATGAACCAATTCTGAGCAAATACTAAAATCTCACAAGACAGTACCTGCACAATAAGAGTGTAAATGCTGACATGTCCTCACGTCCTTCTGCACCTAGCATGAGCTTGCTTTCCTGTAGACCATCAATAAACGGAGCACGGAGAAGGGCAGTGTTCCCAACATTTCAGTCATTTGAGTGCTATTTACATAGTTTCTCTATCTGCGTATGATCCTTACTATTATTTATTTAACATTTTTCTTTAAATTTACTCATCTTTTAAAAATGTTTATAGATTTAGGGCATACTAGTGCAGTTTTGACTCACTTTTAAGAATCTCGACAGATGTATTTTAAAAGGAAACTTTTTTTATCTCTACTATAATTGGGAAATTAGTATCACCTGGAATAAAAAGAAAGTCATAGAATAAATACAAGTATAAAAACAACACTACTATTAAATTCTGGTTGGACATAATTGCTTGCCCAGAGCTCTGTGCTTGAGGCTGCTGTCTCTTTATTAAAAAAGGGAGATTAACAAGTGTTGGACAGGTGTGAAAGGCTCAACATCAGCAAACCAAGAGTTCCTGCTTCATGTAAGCAGCAGTAATAAAGGAACACACAAAAGGAAATACCTTAGTCACCACTGATTCAAGGTTATTCTGTGATTTGCCCTGGGAGGCCCTAAAATTTTCTTGCTTGGAGAATGGCTGACACTTTTTAGGGGTTGTATGTAAGAGAAGATGCTTGCTATGAAATAAGTGAGATGAAACTTGAACTTGAACTCTGTCACTGAAGGGATGAGTGATCTTGGGAGAGTCTAATGTCTCTGAGCCTCACTCATCTCGTCAGCAAGATAAAGACAGTACAACCTCCTTTTAGAGGGTTGCTGTGAACTTGGACGTAATGAACATAATGTCCTCCAGTGGAGTACCTGCCACGTAGTAGGGTGGTAATAGGCTTGTTATTGGTTTTCCCTGTGATATTTGGGATCAGTTAAGAGAACGTGTCATCTAAAAGGTCCAAGGTCAAAACTAACGTCATGACTATTTCATAAAGAAATCTCCATTGCTTTGGAATATCGATCTCCAGTCAAGTGTTAGGCTTAAACAAATGCCTTAAAGTACATAACTTGATATCAAATACTTATTTTGTGAAAACAAAATGACTCCATGATTTCCATTCCTTGTGGAATTTTGATGATCTTACGACACTTCATTCTTTTGCCAGTAATAATATATTAACAGAAAGTCTCAGACTAGCACGATGTCATGGTGGAAGACGGTGTTTTATAAGGGCCGTGGAGTGGAGACGGAGGAGTTAAAGGAACGTGTTGGTTCTTCTCATTCTAATTAGTTGTAACAACAACAACAACAAAAAGCCAGAAACTGTATTTTAAAGAAGAGAAAAGATACTATAAAAATACTATTACACAATAACTGGAAAAAGAAAAACACTGTTATATGAGAAGTACACGGAAATATAATTTACATTGGATAATACTGCCATCCTCTGTGATACTGAGATGATCTGCTTGAACATAAGTCTATTTGACTTTTATAGTCAGCATCGGTCAATTCCCTTTGAAAAGAAAAATCAAATTTTGCAGACCCACAAAAATCGCAAGGGCCTCAGGACCTAGTTTAAGAAATGCTGTTTGGGAGCATCAGAAGCTGTGAAATTAAACTAGGTTTGCTGCTCGGCTGGGACGGATGGTCAGGGCCCTTTCTTAATGTGTGTCTTCAAGGACGGCATTCTACATACTGCGATGGCATGATCACAGGACTGAAAAACCCAGACCCTTGAGCCTTACCTTGGCCAGTTCCTTCCCGCCCAGGTGACCTCGGGCAAATGACCTTTAACATTTTTGAGTTTGAATTCCTTCACCTGAAAAAAAAATTGGATTTTTTAAAGCAGGTAAGTCTTTAAGGTCTCTTTTAACTTCAAAATTATATGAAATTTGTTTCAGTTGTATTTTGTTGAGGAGCTCATGACGTGTTAAGATTTTCAGAGTCATCCGTGTTAGTTACAAAACCAGAGATGTGGAACACTGACGAATTTAGGTGCTTCTGGCCCCAGAGAGAGGATGGTTTAAGAGTCACTGCTCTTAGGGAGCCAGAGCAGGAGATGAGGGAGTAATGAAGGATAAGCCAGACTATCTGGTTGGATTTGACTCTGGATTCATTACTTTTGGTTACACATCTGATCATGTTTTACTCAAATATCTCTTCCTGGTCCTACCTACTAGAATGAAGAGAGAGCGGTGTTCACACACAGTCCAAGCTTCAGGGAGGGGCAGACTGTGACGTCAGTGTGGCCATGGCCACAAATCATCAGCCAAATGGCACCAAGGACGGGAGGCTCTGAAGGTCACCATGGACGACCCAAACAGACCACCCTTCCATGACTTTGGCAGCCAGCTCTATGCAGCAGGATGTGGTCGTATTTAGAGAGTAGGTGGATTTCCTTATATGAGCTCCCGACTACCAGACAGTGGTTACTTTTAATGTCTGTATTTGTAGTGGTCTTGATGATGGGCACCATGACTTACATATTGAGCACCTACTGTTAGCAAAACGTTATGCCAGCCAGGATACCTGTTGATTGAATAAATGAAGCAAACAACGAAATTCCAACACTTTTATTGATATTTTCCTATTAACCAAAGATAAAATACCCAACCAGTCACCAAGTGAAGAGGAATAAATTTCCAATTCAACCAATAGGACCTAGTTTGGCTATATGGTACAGAAAAGTAAAATTCAAGTTCTAGTACATAGGCCCAGGACTATGTGTAGCCCCTGGCAGATTCTCTGGACAATAGCAAAAAGACAGTTGGTAGAATAAGAAGTACTCAAAGATCAGATGCAAAGTCCCAAAACATTTTCATGAAACTCTTAGAAGGGCACTATATTTTTGCAAGAGGTATCTTGACAAATGACATTTAGGAATTAATCTCTACAGAAAGAAGTTAAAGAAGAATGAATAATGTGCTCGCAATATTTATGTGTATTTGAATTCTGTTTTGCCATAATTTGGCATCAAAAATACAATCTTGACAATCTGGAAATGCAGCACCCATTTTACAATGATGAGGACAAAAGCCACACAGTAAGGATCAAAGAGTAGAAAAGTAGAAAGAGCTGGGTCCACAACAGGCCCAGCAAAGCAACTTTATTAACCTTGAACTGTTTAACTTTGGATTTCGTTCTGTAAGAAAATCAGTTTCCTATATGTTTAAGCCACTATTAGTTGGGTTTCCTGTCATTTGCAACTGACACATCTTGAACACACGCACATCTTTGTAGAGTTATAAGGCTTTAGTAACATTGGATAAAGAGAAGCACTTAGAAAACAGGAGCAAGCTCTATGAATATTAATTACCGTTAGGGCAATATTAATGATAGTGTATGGCTAAGGGGGGATATGGGAAACAAAAAACAAAAAGAAGAAACAAGAATTCAGATAATTTCCAGACTGGGTTGACTATCCTTAAATACCAAGGTTCTCAATTGTGGAGAATACTATCTCGAATTAGATTTGAAGGGACTATGTAGTTACACCATTTGAGAGATAGGCAAGCCAGCCTTATTTTACTAGTGTTTCAAATTTTCTTAAAGTGACCTAAGATGAACAGCTTTCCAAGGTGTGTATGGTTAGCATAATTTTTGTGTATGTGACTCTGTGTCTATTTCCCGTTTGTTGACTTACTACTTTCCTAAAATTTTTCAAAAAATGCCGAAGTCTGTAAGTTAAGAATATCCATGTTATACATGAATATTTCTAAATAAAATGCAAGTAGAAATAATCTCCATATTCTGTAATATGAATATATGAAAATTTATGCCTTTGTTATCAGTTGATGAATAAGCTTAGTAATAGGTTAGAAAAACGGAGAAATTTTGGAAAACCATGTTGGAGCAGCTGTGGTGTAGTGTTTAATCTCTCCAATTCCTGATATAAAAATGGAGCAACTAGATGGACAGACCAAACACCTGTGGACAACTTTTATAATTATACTATGTGCCAATTATTCCTGTTAGCCCCAAAATACAAATAGGTGAGGATGAACCACCAAAAGCTACTAGATGTGCGTGGTATCAGTGCCTGTGTAGGAAGAAGCAGAGGAAAGCAACAGGGCATTCGATGAACATGGAGACAGAAGAATCTTAATATAGCCAATACATGTTCATGAGAAAGCAGGGGGACCGGTATGAGCATGGTAGCTAAAACTAGGTTTTGTTCAATTCAATAGGAGGTGAGTGCGAGGGCTCCATAGTAAGGACTGAAGAGATTAGGGGACTCTAGTGCCTCTCAACTTCCAACGTTCGTATGTCAGGGATCTCTTTTAGGACAGGACTTCACATCAATAAAAAAAAATGGTAGAAATATAATCAAAATTAAATAAGAGAAAGTGAATAGAGGCAAATGAAGGAGAACATCCAAATAAACATGGGGGACAGAAACAGTCAGGAAACGTCAGAAAGTGGGTCATCATGGTTTTTAGTATATGCAAGAACATCCGAAGGGGGAATTCTCTAAAAGTAGAAAAGCTGCCCTAGACCACACTCCCTTCTAAAAGTTCAGAAAAGCTAATTTTATATAAAAATAAGCAATAGTATCATTGCAAAAAGCATCACAAGCAAAAAGTATCAAAGTAAATCCCATATGAAGTTATTCTAAGGGAAAAAAAGAGGAAATGGTATTAAACAGCATTCTTACAGAAATTAAAAACTTGCAAGAAAAAAATAGCCCACAAAATACATCAAAACTATAAACTTCTATTTTAAACAAAGCAATTTTAAAATTTAAGAGATAATGAGAAAATATGCAAGACAAAACAATATAAATCAGAATGAAAAAAGCTCAGAAATGAGAGAACAGAAATAAGAGGAGTAAAATTTTTTTTTTTTTTTTTGAGACAGAGTCTCAATCTGTTGCCTGGGCTACAGTGCTGTGGCGTCAGCCTAGCTCGCAGCAACCTCACACTCCTGGGCTCAAGTGATCCCCTGCCTCAGCCCCCAGAGCAGCTGAGAATACAGGCATGCGCCACCATGCCCAGCTAATTTTTTTTCTATATATTTTTAGTTGGCCAATTAATTTCTTTCTATTTTTTTAGTAGAGACGGGGTCTCACTCTTGCTC